>JAOXNR010000022.1:772879-783453 GCA_028571225.1 Parsonsia alboflavescens
ATTTGGTATTTTTTATGAAGGGTTAATTCGATTAACCCATTAATCCAAAGGGTTATCGAGGGTTGGATTGGGGGTGGGTTCCTAAAGGGTAGGGGATGTGATTAGGGTTGAAATTTATTTTCTTGAATTATGGATTTACCTGATGTTACATCGAATTTAACCCATTGACATTCCTACCGATATAGAGATCATCCTATCTATAAATCACTTAAACTCAAATTTTTAATCTGATTAAAATTATAATATAATATAATATAATATATATATTTTTTACGATTTTACCCTCACTCCGACGTATGGGTAGTTAAAAATTGATATTTTAGATAATTTTAACTATCCATAAAAACATGAGAAATTATTATGATAAATAAAAAATTTAAAAGGATCAAACAATTTTTTTATTTAAACTTATGAAAACAAATCAATTAAAAACCTTAATTTATATCTGGGTACGCTGGGACTCGTTTTCTAATCGGGGTCTGAGAGGGAACTTTCTGAACAAGAAAAACAAGTGCGGAAGGGGCTCGCTTCTTTCAGCGGAGGGCACGCTCATTCGTCTTCATTCCATTCCAGTCTTGACTTCTCCGCAAAGCTATCTGAGAATTCGCTTCTCCTTCTACTTTTATCTGAAAAAATGGCTAGATACGACAGAGCTATTACCGTTTTCTCGCCAGACGGACATCTATTTCAGGTTGAGTATGCCCTCGAAGCCGTCCGCAAGGGCAATGCCGCCGTAGGTGTTCGTGGAACCGACACCATCGTTCTCGGGGTTGAGAAGAAATCAACTCCAAAGCTTCAAGACTCCAGGTTCCTGAAACTACTTATTGGAACCTCAATTTAGTACTTTCGAGGTTTAGGGTTTTAGATCGTTGTTCAATAGATTAGGTATTTTCATTGAGCTAATAGTCAGAAGTTATTTTTCACAAATGACGGTTACCAAAAGAGAGGCATAGGAAAGGAAAAAATTAAAATAGAAAAGTTTATTTTCTTTCTTTTCTGGTTTTAATTTCTGGCTTTCTGGTTTTTTCCTGCCTTTGTTTGCAGATCAGTGAGGAAGATTGTAAACCTAGACGATCATATTGCCTTGGCCTGTGCAGGGCTAAAAGCAGATGCGCGGGTCTTGATAAACAGGGCTCGTATTGAATGTCAAAGCCATAGACTTACTGTCGAGGATCCTGTTACTGTTGAATATATTACTCGATACATAGCTGGTCTTCAGCAGAAATACACTCAAAGTGGTGGTGTGAGACCATTTGGTCTTTCAACCCTGATCATTGGCTTTGACCCATATACTGGTGCCCCTGCACTATACCAAACCGATCCATCGGGTACATTTTCAGCATGGAAAGCTAACGCAACTGGGAGAAACTCAAACTCAATCAGGGAGTTTCTTGAGAAGAATTACAAGGAAACATCTGGGAGAGAAACTACAAAATTAGCAATTCGTGCCCTGCTCGAAGTAAGTGATTTTTTTGGGGTCATGTTTTATTGCTGTTTCACCATCTCTTTAAGCTTGCAAGAGTGCATGGCTTATCATAAATATGTTCAGATTTTGTTCTAGAACCAGATCTTGTATGACATTAAAATTGCACTCTGTTTATTTTGCATTTCCCACTTTGATATTTATGCTTGCACAACAGCTAAGCCTATTTGTATCTAGCCAAGAAATAGATGTTCAAGGTACTCAAATTTGGCTAAAATCTAGCAAAATTGTTCAAGATGATAGCAGGATACTATTGAGCAGCATATCGGCTGGAGTGATTGTGATCAGTTTTATAGCTCTTGGCTAGATATGTCTGCAATTAAAGTCTAAATTTCTTGTTCCATTGAGAACTAAATTTTGTGACATATTTCGTTTGCCAAACTCTGTGCGGAACTTTTTAGGTTGTTATCTTTACACATATGAATGACAAAATAGATATCTTTTAAGGATGCTGACAACTAGGTGGGTTGTATTCTTTCAAGTTTTCTGGTGCTGTTATAGCATTGTCATTTTTGGTGGTTATTTAGCACATGGTAGTATGAGCATTGACTATGTCTGACAGTACTTTTTATTAGGTTTCTTCTATTTCCGGAACTTTTGCACTTACAAGAACCACGGGCTCAAACATATAAGACAGTATATTGTGTTACTCCTGCCTTCCAAGGTGTATTAGTAAATCTGGATGAGGAAATGACAACATATTAAGTATCAGCTTTTGTCAATATTTCTGTGCATAAAGTGATTATGCATCCATTTTACTCACAAATGAAGTTTATAAGATGAGGAGTAATCTTAGATAAGCTATGTACTTGTTTCATGTTTCATTTCTGACAATAACTACTTTTATTTGAATTAAAAATGGATATCTTTCAAAGCATTTGATATATAATTGAAAGGTCCCCATCATATATTCTCAATTGTTCTGCAAAATGTCTTACTTTCAACTTGTATTCTTACTTTTGTGGTCAAAGGAATCTCAGATTTGTCCTACATTTTGTTCTTGGATACATTTTCATCATGAACCTATAGTTCCCTTGATATTGTTATGCTTCATCATTTACTTACCAGTTGCTTGTGATGTTTTTTCTGTATATTTGCATCCCACTAATTGGGGTTTACCAAATGATGAGAGAACCATCATTTTTCTTCTTTCTTATTAATTTGTAAAATTTTTGTGTTATTTGCCAAGTTATCTCACACTTGAAGAACCTCTCTCTCCCTCCCTCATTTTTTTATTATACCAAAGGTAAGAATGGTTATTGATTCTCAAATCTTTGGTCTAAAATCTCCTACCAGTTAAGGCTGTTTATGCTTGCATGAGATTCTTTAATCATCATTACTAGTATCTTCTTAATATTTGGCTTAGATTCTATTAAAAGTCTAGTTCTTTAATTCCCCACGCCCTGGCAAGTTTGTATTTTTTCCAGGACTTGTAGGAGACATTACCCTTGTTTATATTTCTTCCTCTCTATCATGAGATCCTTACAAACTGAAAAAAATACACCATTGGAGAGTTGGGCATGCTGGGTGGTAGCCCTTGAACCAAGTAATGCTTATGCTTGTATCATGTTATGCATTCCTTCTAATATATCTGTGTAAGAGATCAGTGGAACTTTTTAGTGGTAGGGTTCTGAAGTGCCCCAGATCTTTCTCTTCTTTTTACCCAATCCATCTCATGGTTGGTATTACAATTCAGACAATATAATTATGTCAATGGTCATTTTTGTCAAATTCGAAATTTAGAATTTTGACCTTTTTTTATCCCTACTTTACTTAGAAGTGTTGCCAAAAAAAAAAGGAGGGATTTGGACTACTGTTGTGTGTATATATGTGTATATTTTTGCGATTCTAATGTGAGTTTTTTAGGCTGTTTGTAATATTTTGCTGATATCTTCAGAATTGAAATGCTTGATTTTGACTTGCAAATATCATATGTTAAGGTTGTTGAAAGTGGCGGGAAGAACATAGAAGTTGCTGTGATGACAAAAGAGGGTGGTCTGAAGCAACTTGAAGAAGCTGAGATTGATGCAATTGTTGCAGAGATTGAAGAAGAAAAGGCTGCTGCAGAGGCTGCCAAGAAGGCACCTCCAAAAGAAACCTAATTAATTCCGGTACTTGTTCGAGAATTCCTCATTTTCTGATAACTAGTTCTTTGCTATGAGGATTCTTTGCTGATGCTTTGCTACGAGAAGTAGGCTTTCAAGTTCTGCGTTCAAGGGGATATGTTAGATGTATTTGGGATTTGGACAAGCTATTTTCAGTTTTTGACAAACCATTTGTTTGTTTACTAGTTTTTCAACCAGAGTCTCAAAATTTGAAAATTTTAGCTGATAGATGAAGAACAGCTCAAACCTCTTTTATGATTTAAATCTTCAAATTTACATGAAAGTTGGTTATGGAATCTCTCATTGCTTGCTGATACACCCTTTTTGTTCCTTAACCACTATCAGTTTAAGCTCGTAATTCTTGGCTTTCCTGTGTGACATCATCTGATGATGAGTCGGAGGGCACTGATGGGCCGGAGTTCAACTTTCCCAAACTATCAGTTTCCAATTCCATCACCACTGCCACCGTCGCTTCCTTCCCTTTCCAAAATCGTCTAACCTCCTCACTGTGCTTACAGCCGGCAAAGAGAGCAAGAATTAGTTCCTTTAATTTGTCTCCCTATTAATAGTAATTGATTATCTAAAAACACTTATTATGAACACATTTTTTTAATTAGACAATCTACCAAGATTCAAGAAAATAAAAGGGTCCAGGAAGGAATAAAATGAACATGGTAAGTGTGCTAGACTTGAGACGGTAAACATCAGCCACCCCACGGCTCCGTGGACAAATTATTTCAACCCTTTTTCTCTCTCTTTTATTTAAAAAAAGAATAGTGAAATGTTTCTATTCATGTCTAAAGATGTCTACTATATCAATGTAAAGAATTGGACAAAATTCGTTCAAATTTGTATTCATCATTGCTTCAACTATCTTTTCGTACTAAGTAATTCATTAGTCATCATTATCACCCCTGGAATATACTGCGCCCCAAAAAAAAGAAAATTAGCAAAATGAGATTTTTTTTTTATTTAAAAAGAAAAAGAAAAAAATGAATTTTTTTTTTGGTAATGGTTACCGAACTTACTAAGCAATTAAGTGCTAATTATTGCTGATAAATTAGGGTAATGAACCAAATGCCACGTGTCGGAGTCACAACTGTCAACAAGTAGGAGTAGTGTACAAGAAGCCACTGATCTTTGGATAACACAGCAGTCACAGCCGATTTGAATCATCCGCTTCCCATAAACTTATTTTTTCTCCAATTATAATAATAATAATATCTTAAACATTTAAAGAAAAGAAAATTAAAAAAAATAGTAATCCACTGATCTGTTCTCCTTAAAAAATTAAAATATTCATTAATTTAATAAAATAATAATAATGAGAATAAAATCTCTTCAACTAATAAAAAGGTGGAGCAAAAGCAGATGATTCTAAAGAATTTTAGGTGATGCAAAAATCATGGAGTTATAAGCATTAGGTGAAGTAGTATATGATATAATATGTGATAATTATAAGCATGAAGGCAAAAATAGGAACCATCATCATTTACCGAGACAATTAGTTTCTGAAAGAGGAATGAAAGTTGAACACCTAATTGTAAAAATATAATTGTCAAACTTAGCCAATAAAAGCATAACTCACAATAATTTAGCTGAATCCACAAGGAATCAAAAGTAAGTAATTTGGATTTGTATTCTAACCGCTCCTTAATCCACCTTATTAAATCGAAGCTTCCTCAGTCATTTTATCCTAGCTGACCACATCACTTTTTCTTCTTTTTTTTACCCTTACCTTTTATGTGTCCATACAAGTAGTGAATAGAATCGGCAATTTTGGGATGATGTTGGTTCTTTTAGGGGGAAATAAAGAGTTGGGAGTATGTGAAGTATACCAAAGTCACAAACATCGGAGATAGTAGTGATGAGTAAAGATTGAATTGACCGTTTTGATAAAATAATTCAGATTGAATCTCACATTTTGATTTACTCACTAACATTTTAAGAATTTTTTTTGACTTATTTCATTTTTAAGTTACAATATCAATTTTCTTAGTAAAATGTTTTTCAATTTAGAAAATGTGATGGACGACTCAAAATAGAAAATGAGACATTTAATTCCGAAAGAAGAAAATAATATTCTACTTTCAATTTATTCTCTTTTTGTTTGATTTTTTTATATTTCTTTTTTTTTTAAAAAAAAATTAAGTGTAGTATATATGTATTGAACTTCATTTTTAAAATAAATAATGTAATTAATGTGTTAGATTTAGATTGACAAAGAAAAGTGTTAATTAATTGTGTGAGAATCGCAAGTTGAGCACGTAGGATACAACAAATCTTAATCAAATCCAACTATTTGATACCTGAAAGATCAACAAATTAATTACAAGGAAAATATATCGACACTTGTTTCGAATGAAATATCTGAGATTCAAGTTGTTACATGTCTCTCTATCAATTCTATCCTACTTCTGTTGCAAAGTAAGTGAATCTCTACCACGTGTCTGCTTTAGACTTGTTAATATAGTATCACTTAACAATTATCCTTAATTCTCTCAGTGTCTTAACAACGTACTTTGTACTGATGTATTAAAGAATGTCATACGAAATTATATTAGAGAGGAACCAAGAAATTAAACCGGAACATGAGAACAAGAACAATACAATTAAACTTCATCATAGATACTATAACACTTAATAATTAATGTAGAAGAAAAAGTTTAGTACCGATTTCACATGGGTACAAGGAATACTCATGAGTGATGACAGACGGACGAGACTGTGTTTAAAAAGTTTTGCAGGAGGTGAGGCAAGAATATGTGAAGGGTACAAACAGTATGGCTCTCAGAAATTTTCCCTAATTCTCAAAAACATGAATTAATTGGAGTTATGGCATTACATGCAATTCATCTTCAAAGTCCATCATGTCACGGGATTTGGAGTTTGTCCAACCAAAACCATACATTGAGGTTTATATATATATATAAAATTTAACTAATAGTACTTCTTATTTTGTTATAATTAGAATATACTAAAAATAATGATTACATAACATTATGCATGTGTTGTGAGACAATAAGAATAAGATTTACATGAATTTAATTATATTACAACGTTTGGGTTAATATTTATATTTTTTAAGGGTAACTAATGTGACATGAATGTCTCACATTTGAAATATTCACTTACGTAAATTAGATAAATTTTTAAAAATATCTTTTTATTTACACTTCTCCTAAATCTCCTTATTTTGAGTTTACTTTCCTTTTATTCATATCAAACAAAATTGAAGTAAACATAAATATTTTCATCAGAGGAAGTAAATTGTGCCCTTCTCCTTCCCCCTCCCCTTCGCATACCATTCCTCCACTCCTGAAGATTTATAGTGAAATTAATAAAATGTTTAAAAATCCATTTGTTACTTATGTATAGATTATTGTTTTGTATATCTAGTTTCTTTTAATATTTTTACAGTAGGTTAAGAAACATAAACACTAATGTTTAAGTGTGCATGTGTATTTTCCTATTTTCTAAGTTAATAATTGATGCAGATAAAAGATCAGGTATCTGGATCGAGCTGAAGCATAACGGAAATCTTCGTGATGAGTATGAGAGACAAATGGTCAGAGGAAATTGGATGTAGTCCCAATTTCCCTCTGATGGCTAAGTTAGAATAGGAGGAAGGATAAAAGTACAAAATGTAGAGAGGGAATTAAAGTAGAATATATTGATAAGTGTGATCTGACTTTATTTATAGAAGAATTTCAAAGGTTTTGTCAATTGTTCTTTATCATGTGATATGTGATGCCAATACTAGTTATTTAGAAAAAGTGTAAATGGGTCATTTGAATAATCCTATTTGAAACAAACTCATGAGGTTTTGCCTAAAACAAATGAATTTGATAAAAAAGAATTATACTACTCAATAGGTACAATTGAAAACTCAAGGGGACACCGATACGATGTCATAAGAAAGAAGATAAAGGGCTTTACTGAAATTAACTCAAAAGTAGAAAGAAAGAATATTTTTATTTATTTTCTCCTCGTGCGAAAAAACCTTTGAGTAGATTAGGAAGCAGTGCAGTGGTTAGCAGTGTTGACCGAAATAAAGACCAAAGGAGGTCAATTTTCTATTGGGTATTTTTTATGGGTCCCGCCTCGAAACGCATCTGTTTTGACAAATCTATTAAAACTTCATTGGTAGATTCTGCACACGCGCCTCTAATAGCACGTGGTACCAGGTACCACCACCTGTTTCTCTCCTAGTTCTCCATAACGCCACCAACAACGACAACAACATAAGACTCGCCCCATGAAATCCCTCCCCTCAGACTCACTGCCTGCTCCCTTCATTCCCTTGCACTTTCCTCTCTCTCCTTCTCTCTCCGTGGACTCACCCTGACTTTCACCAAATATTTCATAGGCACTGCAATCCCATATATATATATATATATGTATATAAATAAAATTCAAGTTTTTTTGCTTTTTACGGTCATCTCATTTTTCTCCGGCATTTAACTCCGGTTGTTCACAGAACCCATATGGCCACCGGCGATTTTTTGTAGCTTTATTCTGAAGGTTTGATATTTGTTTAATATCATGGTACTTGGTATCATGATACTCCGATTTTTGGGTCACCATGCTCATCAACTACCTCAGACCATCATAAAGTTTCGATTTATACATTGACTGGCCTTGAAAAATCTTCAGGATTCTGACAGTCGTTTGTTTAAATTCTAGGTTTTCTTTTGAATGTCGAGCTCTAATTTGGACCCGATTGAGGCTGCTCCTTCGGGCGAAGACTCGGCCGTCAAAGCCGTTAACAAGCGATACGAAGGCCTTGTGACGGTCCGTACAAAGGCTATCAAAGGGAAAGGAGCTTGGTACTGGGCTCATCTGGAGCCCATTCTCATCAGAAATCCGGATACAAACCTTCCGAAAGCAGTGAAACTCAAGTGCACTCTCTGTGATTCTGCATTTTCAGCCTCTAACCCTTCTCGAACAGCATCTGAGCATCTGAAGCGAGGGACTTGCCCCAATTTTAACTCCGTATTGAAGCCAATTTCGCAGTTACCTCCTTTAGCGTCACCTTCTTCGCAAAATCATCGCAAGAGAAACTCGCAACAGACGGCTACAGGCACTTCTTCCGGTCCATATCAAGTTTCCGTGGTGGATTCTTCTCGAATTTTTGGAGAAATGGGCTATTCGCCTGTCCAAATGGCTCAAACTTCTATGGCAAGTGCTAGTATGGGGATGAGTCAACAGCATTTGGTGTTGTCTGGTGGGAAAGAAGATTTGGGAGCCTTGGCGATGTTGGAAGACAGTGTAAAGAAGCTTAAAAGTTCGAAAGCTTCCCCTGGCCCTGCCTTGAGCAAGGACCAGGTTGATTCAGCCTTTGATTTGTTGGCTAATTGGTTCTATGAGTCATGTGGCTCGGTGTCATTCTCAAGCCTTGAACATCCCAACTTCAGGGCCTTCCTTAACCGGATAGGTTTGCCTTCTATATCCAGGAGGGAAATTCTTGGTTCAAGGCTTGATTCTAAGTTCGAGGAAGCAAGACTGGATGCAGAAGCTAGAATTAGGGATGCAGTGTTTTTTCAAGTTGCATCAAAGGGTTGGGAGGGTAAAAGTTGTAGGTGTGGGGAAGAAAGTGTGATTAAGATTTTGGTAAATCTTCCCAATGGGAATAGTCTCTTTCAGAAGGTGCTCTGCCTTGGTGGTTTGGTACCATCACAATACGTAGAGGAGGTTTTGTGGGAGACAACAAGAGAGATAAGTGGCAATATTTTGCAGAGATGTGTAGGGATAGTTGCAGATAAGTTCAAAAGCAAAGCATTGAGGAATTTAGAAGTTCAGCATCATTGGATGGTTAATTTATCATGCCAGCTTAAGGGTTTCATTAGTTTAATTAAAGATTTTAGTAGAGAGCATCCACTTTTTCAATCTGTAACTGATAATTGCTTGAAGATTGCAAATTTTTTTAACAGCAAGTCTCAGATAAGGAATAGCTTGCACAAATTTAGGTCTCAAGAGGTTGAACTTTCCGGCTTAATCAGAGTTCCTCATCCTCAAAATGATATCTCAAAGAACTCTGCTTTGGTCATTGCAATGATAGAGGATATATTGAACTATGCACGGGCTCTTCAGTTGGTAGTGTTAGATGATTCGTTTAAAATTGTATGTATTGAGGACTCTATTGCTAGAGAAGTTGCAGAGATGATTCAGGATACTGGATTCTGGAATGATCTGGAGGCTGTTCATTCACTGGTCAAGCTGATCAAAGGGATGGCTGAAGATATTGAGGCTGAGAGGCCTTTAGTTGGGCAATGTCTTCCTCTTTGGGAGGAGTTGAGAAATAAGGTAAAGGAATGGTGTACCAAGTTCAGCATTGCTCTAGAACCTGTTGAGAAGATAATTGAAAGGCGATTTATGAAAAATTATCACCCTGCTTGGTCGGCTGCTTTTGTACTTGATCCCTTATACTTGATGAGGGATGCAAGTGGAAAGTACCTTCCACCATTTAAGTGCTTGACACATGAACAAGAGAAAGACGTGGATAAGCTCATTACAAGATTAGTTTCTAGAGAGGAAGCCCATATTGCACTGATGGAGCTTATGAAATGGAGATCAGAAGGGCTGGATCCATTATATGCTCAGGCCGTTCAGGTTAAACAACGAGACCCTGTGACTGGAAAGATGAAGATAGCAAACCCTCAGAGCAGTAGACTTGTCTGGGAAACTTGCTTGAAAGAGTTTAAGTCACTGGGTAAAGTTGCAGTGAGGCTTCTATTTCTTCATGCTACTTCTTGTGGATTTAAGTGCAATTGGTCAATCATGAGATGGATTTGCGTCCAAGATAATTCAAGGGGTTGCCTGGAGAGGGCTCAGAAGATGATCTATATTGCTGCTCACTCAAAGCTTGAAAAGCGAGATTTTTCCAGTGCAGAAGAGAAGGATGCAGAACTCTTTGGTGCTGCGACCTGCACAGATGATGTGCTAAATGCGGTCTTCACAGACTCACACTCAGTGTAATTCTTCCC
>JAOXNR010000022.1:792581-818292 GCA_028571225.1 Parsonsia alboflavescens
AAAAATTTCCAATAGAGCTACCATTGCAACTTGTGCCTGCCTATACAAAATTGTGGATATATAGTCAAGAGTCATAACCTGCATTTATCTCATTCATAGCTTTACGAACAGAAGGATCAGGAACAATGTCAACCATCAATATATGTTCTATGCTGAAACCATATGCTCCCATCACCTGAGGAAATACATGATACCAACATAAGATAGACATACAGCATTGGCAGAGCATTTCTGACTCAGAAGAAGTTACAAAAAGTATGGCAAGAACAAAGAAAATCCAATCATATGGACATTCACAAACCTGCAGGGGAACAACACAGCACTACAGTTTTTAACAAATCAGATGACGAAATGGATAACAAAAGTAAAAACTTTGAGAAGCAAAAATTAGAGGAGAAGAAAGTAGCAAGGTACTGAAGGAAAATTGTTCCAAATTTAGAATATAGTTGCTTTCTGCTCCCAATGGCTCTGCTGCAGGGTCCACACTGCATCATTAAATAAAATCTTCTAAAACAATTCGAAGAAACAGCAGCCAAATGATGGAACATTGCAGGATTGTCACTAGGTTGGGGTATTTAAATTTCATCGGCCAAGGACAGACCATACAGGCATGGGAAAAATTTTAGAAACAATCTGCTCAGTACCATGACATTGGAATTTTGAGAATACAGGATTGTTCTCTGCCTTAATTATAATCATAATATAATATAAGAAGGTTCATGGTAGCTTCACATATTTTTTGATGGTAACAAGATTTCAAATAACACTGAACAAGAAAAATTGGGCCCGAATATTTTGCAGAAGACCGAGGATCAACAAAGTAACCAGATCCTTCCATTAACAGGTTAATACAAATCACAGCTCCATTTAATATCTTCGATTGGGCTAATGAAAGATGACTAATTGAATAACTGAAAAGAAACTACAAGACAGAGATCTCTATACTTATCTGTCTTTTAAGTGAAAATACAAACCACAGCTCCTTTCAATATGTTCAATTGGAATAATGAAAGATGACTAATTGAATAAATGAAAAGAAACTACAAGACAAAGATCTCTACATCCAAGGATCCTTACTTAAGTACACCCATGAAGTTGAACATATGACCATACTTAATCTGTCTTTTAAGTTCTTCAACCACACATGTTGCTAGGTATTAATGATGCTTACAAAAATCCACATTCGCTGCGTCCAGGGAAACTTGATGGTTTGATTTGGGAAGAACAAGAATACAAGAGAAGATAAGCTCTTAGATCACATTCAAAATAAAACCATGCTTAGTACTTAAATAAGGATTCAGAAGGCCATACAGACATTGCTAGTTAATCAACACACAAGAAAAAGCAAAAAGCAACTCAAACTAACCAACAAAAAGGTGAAAATCATCTGAAGAAGACAATAGTAAACCGCAAAATTCCTTTTCCCTTTTTATCTTAGCAAGGGAGAACAAGTGACGCATCAAATACGTGTGATAAAGCTTTATACCTCATCACTGACAAGATTCATCAGGTATGCTAAAAGGATCCTTGCATGCCCAGCACTTCCCCAATTAATTTTCTAGCCTACTTTAGAAAAGTTACCTTCTCTAGTTCCTCGGATACAGCCTGAGCTACATCATTCTTCTGCTCAAAAACCTCATCCAAATTCATTTTGGGAACATGAGCTCGAACAACTAGGAACAATAGAGATGTCACATGAATAGTTTAAAAGAATTGAGGAAAAAAAGGTAAAAAACAATGAAGCATGTAAAGCTAAATCCAAAATAATTTTGCAATATGGAGAAAGACTACCATCAAACACATAAGCTTGTATCTGTTCTTGAGGATTTTGCAACTCATAGAAGGCATCATCAGCATTTTCTTTGATTATTCGATACTGAATTGAGCAATGGATTTGGACAAAGACATTATCCTGCGGAATGCTTGATCCATTAATGTCATCATTTGCAAGGTAACAGGTTTCCACTATTATGCTACCCACACTAAATTATGCCATTCTGTATGGCAAAAGTACAACATTAAGAATCCAAATCCTCAGATCTAGCAACTTAATATCTAATGCTTTTATTTATTATCTCAAAAGCAATCAGGAATAAACATAAACTCAAAATATCATGACATAAATGTCAAAGAAAAAAACCATGAACTATTCTAGAAAAGGAAAACTCAAAGAGGCTCTAAACTTTATTTTAAAGTGATTACTACTCAGATACCTTAAGATTCTAGTGGTATTTAATTGTGATTCTAGTGGCATTTAATTGTTTCTCTCTTCAATAGTCTTTGGTATTTTTTAGGTCTGTCAATGAAGTCCCATCTCTGTTCAGTGCAAATTTATTAAAGCAGAATAATACGATTAATTGTGCATTCCCACAAAGATTCCAATTCCAAGAAATTTTGGCAACCGGAGGTTTGTCCTCATCCTCTTCTAAATATTGATAGTTTTGAAAAGAATACATATGGGAAATCATGACCATAAATCCCTTCTATATATTCATTTCATGCAATTAAATAGGAGCAGCTTTTGAAAACAACCATTAAAAAAAAAAATTATAGACTAATTTCGGAAAAACAGAAATGGTTTAACGAATGAAACAATTCAAATTAAGAAATTATAAAGGCTAAATCAAAGCTCTAGAAAATGGCAATTTTCAACAGGAAAATTAAATCCGATAAAACATTCACGAAAGCATGAGGGTAACCAGAAACCTATATTTGTGAGCAGATGATAATAGCTTAAGGCAGGCAAATACCATCCACTTCCGATCATAGAAAAGTGAAAATTAGGATTAGAACCTTGGTTTTGGTTTCGATTTTGACATCGAGAGAGTGGATCCTTGTGGAGAGAATTCCAACGAGGCATTCACCGGCGAAAGGATTGAAGAATTGGAGACCTGGTGGAGCCAGCCTGTAAAACCGCCCCCATTTTTCCACCACGCCGATGCTCGCCTGGTCTATGCAACCCAACAACACACAGTTCGCGTTTCCCATTGCTTTCTCTCACTGGAGTCTTCAACACGCTGGTCGTGCTTTTGATTCTGTGAGCGCTCAAACTGAGATATCATATGACCGCCTTCGTCTTATAGTCCTTTCCCTGTTCCTTCCCTGTGTGTACGGGTACTCCCTTGTCTACGATAAAATTGCACCTTCCTTCCGCAGGGCAGTTGTACTTAGTTCTCAACGTTACGTAATTTCTGCCTCTCTTTATAATGAGAGAATGGGGATAAGACCATTAAAATTTTAGGAGTACTAATTTTTATTTCTTCCTTTCTTTATTCTTACTTCCAATATCAAATGTACATCGCATATTGTTTAACTATATTAAGTATTTTACTATGATCTGAAATTTAATTTTTCATCATGAAGTAAATAAAATTAAAAATTAATTTAATATTCATTTGTATTAAACCTTTAATTAAATTAAATTGAAATAAGACATGGAAATAAAACATGAACTAAGAGATTTTAGAAATTGTTTGTAATTTAGAGAGAGAAAGTACATGGTTAATTATCCGGTATAGATCGATGATGGACGTTTAGTTCGGCTTTCCCATTTTATTTTTCCTTAATTTCAACTTTTATTTATTTCCCTTTTTAATGTTAATTTTAATCTTTATTTTGTTTTCTTCCACTTCATCTTTTATCTTATTTTTTCTCAATTTCAACTTTTACTTATTTCCCTTTCCCCCCTTAATTTTAACTTTTATTATATTTTCTTACATTTCAACTTTTCTTTATTTTACCTTTTCAATTAAGTTCAGCTTTTATCTTATTTTTTCTCAATTTCAACTTTAAATTTATTTCTCCTTTTCGGTTAATTTCAGCTCTCTTCCCCCCCTCCCCCTACCTAATGGTTTCTTAGTAACCCATTTTCAAGGGGTCTGATCTGATGCATTGTAGGCTATTATTGCAATCTAGTTTATATTTTTAATTTTACTTAACTCCCGCCGTAATTTAATTTCCCCGGAGCAGAGTTACCGGGTCAATTAATTGAAACGGATCACCTGGTTTGGGCCTATTTATTGACAATCTATTCAATCCAACTCGTCGCTAGTGGGACTTTAAAGCCCATTCATTAGGTTTGATCCACTTTTTATTGGGCCGGAAGTAGTTGATCGACTGGTTTTAAAATTCTGGACAAATATTTTAAGGCTAAAACATTTCAGAAATCATCATCTTTACAAAACTCTCTAATAAATTTTACTACTCCCTCTTATGTAAAACAAAGATGTCATCCTAGCAAATAAAATTTTATTTTAAAAAAGAAGTCAGTATATATTTTTCAAACAGTATTTTTATTTGCTTTTTATATTTGTCTAGAATATTTAGTGAATTTTTTTAAAATTATACTCTTCCAATCACATTAAATATAATAGTTGAATTTGTACTATGAATTTTATTTAATATAAAAGGTATTTCAATCTAATAAAAATATTAATTACTAAAACAATAATAACCTTGATTATTGTTTCACAACACATCTATTTTGAAATGGACACATTTTTAGATAAAAAAAAGTGTATCATTAATGTAGTATTTAAATTAGTTATTGAAAATTAACCTTTAGTTGGATTAAAGCAAATGATTAAGGGTTCAATGAGGAAATTGCTCAATGTTAAGTGATGCGGATGAACGATCGGATACCTGTATCCAGCAGGAGGATCGGGTTGAAATGTGACGAGAAATCTTCTAGGATCCTATGAGAAAACTGGTCAAAGGAAATTGGATGTAGTCCCAATTTCCCTCTGATGCTTAAGTTAGTATAAAAGGAGGGTAAAGTGTAAAATGTAAAGGACCTAAAGTAGTGCGTACCTTAATGAGTGTGATTTAACCTTTATTTATAAGGAATCTCAAAGGTTTTGTCAACTATCTTTTATCACGTGGGACAGTCATTATGCCTAGTCAATTGTCTTATACATGTTTAATGCCCTATAGGTAAAAACTATTTATTATGTAGTGAGTAGTTATATTTAATGATAAACATTTCCTTAATTATGAGGATCATGATGGTCAATATAATATGTCATTACAAAGCTCTGCAAACTTGGATAGCATTTTCATAATTATATTCCATTTATTTTTGGATACGCTTGTCATAAATGTGATGTCAAAGTACTTGTGCACCTAATGGTATATCATTTGTCTTTATCCTTTTTGAATGAAAGGCTAGATATGTAATTTGAAAAGTATAATATACATGATAGTATATCATTGTGATGACATATAGTTCCTTAAATAGCCATGTCAAGGGTTTGAATGCAAGATTTTCATTTGCTTTTCGTCCTATATAAGGAATTATGGTCCATAATTAATTTTAAGTTTCTAAATAATTTTGCATTATTCTTGATCAAGTCCGCTCTAGACTTCACCATCAGGTTCTGTTTGTCTGGGAAATATTCCATCTCATCTTCCAGAAGAATCTTATAGTAAATCTCTAGATATATAGGGATATAACATTTTGTGATTTTACCTTAAGTAATGTCATTCTAATTTTATTTTCAGATAAGAAGAAAAAAATAGTCTTATTGATAATTAGGCTTTGTGTTGATCAAGTGCACCTCAATTTTTGTTACCCTAAAATAACATGTATATATAGTTTAATTTATTAAATAATTTTTATATGCATATAAAGATGAACATTAGTACAATATTTTTCATGCTAATGAGAGATTGTGAATATTTAAAGAACAAGATAACTATTTTTAATTCATTCATAACAGATGATCGATTGGCAATTTATAATATTTTAAATACAAAAATCATTAAAAAAAATTCTTAAATTGAGTTCGTTGTGTAAGTGATAGAAAAGAATAAATAAATAAATTGTAAAAAGTTAGCACATTCTATCGAAACAAATTGAGATATGTGTAAACAAATTGGTTCGGACATCACTAAAAATATATATATCCTAAAAGGAGGGAGAAAAAACAAATAGTAAAATTTAATTGAAAATCAATTTAAAATTCTTGACAGTAGGTGATAGTATTCTTTAACCCATCTAAAATCAATTGAAGATTTATAGGCCCTTCAAAGACATTTCAGTGGGAGGAGTGGTAAGCGCATAAATTATATATTTCAAATTTGACTCCCACCAATATCATCTTGGATAAACTAAATATTGAGGTGCATGCAAACTAATCCGTACATAATTTTAAAAAAAAATTGATGATTTATATTTTAAAATAAAAACCTAATTGAAAAATACTCGAGTTGAGTTCTTTGTGGAAGTGATAGTAAAGAAGAAATAGATCGTAAAAGTTAACCTTCAATAATGAATGGAAGAAATCAAAAGGTTGATTTGATATCCTCCACTCCCTCACCCACTTCCGGAAAAAAAAAATCACCTTTTTCTTCTCTTATTTCATAATTCCTTCATTCGAAATTAAATGTCTCAGTTTAATTTACACGTATTTTAATAAAGAAGTTTGACTTAGTATATTAACACATTATATTATCAATTTTCTTAATAATTTTTTTTACTATTTTAGAAAATAAGACATTTAATTTTGAATAATATTCTAAAATAAAACATGGTACATTCATTTTGTGACTAGCTGCGATATTATCTTTTCCAACCCCTTGAATATAGAACACAATTTTGTCAGATCTAGATCGACAAAAAAACTCATTGTTTTTGTTCACTAGATCGCCTGTATTGTATATACAGAATACATGGCTCCTTTTCTAGCCATAGAAATATATAACTAGATACATGCACTCATGATGAGGAGAGGAGGCGTGCTACTCAGCAGACAAGAAAGCTGCTCCTGAGAAGACTCCTACTTGGTGAAACATCGAAGAGTTTAGGCCCATGCGTAGATGTTCTTCGCAAGGGCAATGAGCCATGCATGCATGAAACCAAACTCTCAGACCGATCCATAATGTACTGTGTATACTCCATAAAATAAAATAAAAAGTGCTTTCTGGGTTTTGGCATTCTTGCAACCACATAAATATTCTCCCTCTCTCATGATTGAATATTATAATCTATTCACAATAAAGACTAGGGCAAGAAATTACATCAACTTTTGTTGTGTATGGTATCTATTCTTCATTACCGTTTGTGCAATGTTAATTGTTCGTAATTCAAGGTCTCATCTTGACTTAATGAGATTTATAGAATGTATTTGGTTCTAAAAAAATTATTAATTTATTCTTTTCATTAATATAATTAGTTATAGGATCTTTGTATATATAAATTAAATGGTCATCAATACATTTAATCATTGTCGGTTAGGAACAATAAACAGATGCCTTTAATTAGGAACTATCTACATACATAATTAATGTGTAATTCAGAATTTACATAAAATTAAAAAAAAAAAAATGTCTCAGATCTTAATTTAAATTATTACATTATGGTACGGGTGGCAATTTGGATAAATTTAAATAAACTCCAATCCATTTACATCCATTTATAATTGGATGTAAATGGTTTTGATATAAATGGATATGGATATCATTTAATTATTTTCAGTTTTTTTAATTCGATATTAAAGTAACATTCATCATCATCATCTATGTTTAATGAAATTAAAGTTTTGTATGCTTTATTATCTCAAAGGTTTTCACCCTTTGATATAATTTTAATAAAAAATAATAATGTAAATATGATAATTTTTTATCCTTTATTTCTTAATGCATTGAATTTAGTGACCTTTTATAATATACTTAATAATACATGTATTGTATTTGATATTTTCTCAATCTGAAATGAATGTCATTATTTTTATGTTATCGACACAAGAATAAAAATGATGACGATTGATAAGAGAATAAATTTGATGGTTGAAATTATTGATGGGAATTTAGATAACTAAATGCATTTGGATAAAGTTAAACCAATCCATTTACATCAATTTATAAATGGATATAAATGAATTGGATGTAAATGGATCATGGATATTGGTTTGCCTATTTTAAATTTATTCTTTTTCTTTCTCTTCTCCAACTTTCCTCATTAATGCTTTCCCCCATAATTTTAACTTAACTTTAGCAATTTTAAATTTTATGAAATTTTATTGAATTAAAATTTATTTAAATAAAGAAAAATTATACAAAAGATGAATACATATACAAGTCTTTAACAAAGAAAAGATTGTTAGAAAGTTATTTTATTGGTCTTGCTTAGGTTAATTTTAGATCAAATAAAAACTAATATTTAAAAAATTACAACTTAAATATTGGTATTGTGACAAAAGAACAAAAATTATAACTTGAAAGCTTGTTTAAACAGAGATGGATCATCTTAAATACACAATTGGTGTTGTTTCCCCGCATGTGTGAGAGGCCAGGGAGTGGGGGTGGTAGAGAATGAGGGGGGAAGTAAAGTTGTTTTGTGTTTGTGCATTAATCTATAAGTTCTTTTCAAAAATAAAAGCTATTTGAATGAAAAATACAATTTTTTTTTTTTTTTTGAAAATTTTGTTTTTATTATAATTTTTTTAAAAAAAAAATTAATAGAATGATTATCTTTCATAAATTATAACACATTAAAAATTAATATTTAATATATTTAAGTAAATTTAAATTTTTTTTTACCTAATATATTAAACACTGAAAATTTTTAAAAATATCATTAATCAAGATAGATCAATAATGATGATGATGATGTTGATAATAATTTTCAATTTAATTTTGAAAGATATTAAAAATAATAATAAAATTATTTGTATTTTTGATCCTTTTTTTTTCTTTCTATAAAGAATAATGATATATACACAAATTGAAAAAATGAAATTTCAAAATAATGTAAAACTAAATAAAAAAAATTAAAAAGAAAAGGAGAGAATGAATATAGGAAGAGCAAAAGAACAAGAACAATAACAGTGCAAGGGTGGGGTGGTGAAATTCTCAGGGGAAGGGTGTAGGATTAATGAATGAAAGAAAGAAAATAATATATTAAATCGGAAAAAAATTTGTTAGGGGATAGGAAGAAAGAGGAAGAGAAATTGGACCTTGTTGCTTGGGGAGGCTTGGGGGGTTAAAGAATAAAACTTTATTTTATTTGTACTAATAATAACCTTTATTTTTCTCTCTCTCTCTCCTTCTTATTCTTTTTATTCAACTTCGTATCTAATTTCAAATTAGTTATTTTTATTTTCTCCTAATTATTTCAACCATGTTAAAATATTTGACTTATGATTGACTTTTTAAATGAGTACTTATTGAACATAATGAATATCCATTTATAAATCATGGAGATAAATGGGCATCTATTTAATTTGAATATTTTATCCGTACCCCTTTATTATATCATAGATTTAAACATCCATTAAAAAATAAATCATATTACCACCCACCCCTACATTATGGTCGTAATTAAATTAAATTAAAGATATTGTTAAAGAGTTTTTAAATTAAAATATGTGTGTGTATTGTAAAAATGGAGACAGACATATTGATCAATTCCGAGATGAGAGCCATCATTGCATCTTCTTTTCTTTTCTTTTTCCCTCCATTAGTGAGATTTCCAACACTAGATAACATATATAGAATATATTAATTGTTCCGATTCTAAACAATGATAATAAAATATGATCAATCAGTGGAATAAGGACAAGTTTGGTCCTTATCCTTCTTATCTCGGAATTTTTTGAGAGGTCCAAAATGGCTACAATATATATAGAGTATCATTGTATATGAAAGGTCTGTTGTCCCCTTGAGGAAGACCATAGTGGCTCTGGTGTGACTAGACAAGTATTTTGATACATTCCAGATATTCGATTAGGATTGCCCAAATGCTTTTTTATGTAATTAAATTAATAATCAATCTCTTGTCAAGGAGTGCTCATAAAATTTGAAAAAAAGAGAAAGAAAAATGTTTGAATTCATCCATCCAAGCCAATTCAAGTCAAATTTATGTCTTAATTAAGCACTGGATTAGATTTGATTTTGATTTGACTAGGCCTTGTTAATTAATACCAAACCGAATTTTTAAATATGCAATTTATCTTTTTAAGGATTAGTTATATTTTTATTCTCTTCTAAAAGGTTTTTTTTTTTAATTTAATATATAATTTTCTATATTTGGCTAATTTTTCAAGGTTTTAAATAATTCAGTAACTTTTTTTAAATGATAAAGTAATTTTACTTGAGAAATTATGAGTTAGCTAGAGTCATTCAAAAGAGAGAACGAGTTCAAGAAAAAATGAATTTAATTTTAAATTTTCCTAAAAAATTTTAATTTTTAAATACACACAATTGAACAAAACAAATCTGGAATATCTTTACGTCATTTTTTTTCTTCTATAAAATAATACAATCAAACTTTTGTCACCTCAGCAGCGGATCAGTGTATAATACACCCTAGCCCCCAGGGGCATAGGCGAGCTAGTAAGATTGACGTGACGTTTGGTTAACTACAACTACAGGCGGGGGTTTAAAATCCATCGGGTGTAGAACGAAGGCTCTCAACGGTTGGTTCACTCCAAACGGTCATTGTCCCCCGTAGCGTCCTCTCCGTCAGTCCTCTGTCAGTTCGTGCACATCCCTAATTTACATCCCATTGGCACGAGGGGCCTTGTCGCGACTAGTGGAAGGGGTTTCGCCCGTAAGGGATTTTCCCCTTCAATCCAAAGTGTATAATACACCCTTACGTCACGTCTTCCATACTATTCATTTGTTGGCTAGTACCTTTTTTTTGCTGTATATAAACAATGCAAGGCGGCATTGCATCATATACAAGCAAAAGAAAACAGAAAAATAATGGCCAGTTGGTCTGCAGAAAATGCTATCAGAGCATACCTCCGAGCCGTGAAAATGGTGAGTAGTATACTTAAAATTACCATTCTCATGCATAATCCTAATGCATGAAAAGTCACGCCTTAATTAAGTTGTGCATGCATGAGCTACATATATTTAATTTTATAATTAAAGATTTAATTGAACTATTCATATTTTTAAATATATATATACATATATATATTCAGTTAATTAATTGTACGTCTTGCTTGAAATTTGTGTGCGCAGAGAACTACGGCCAAGGAGCCAGACGTTGCTGAGTTCATCTCGGCACATGCTGCAGGCAACAACGCACAACGCATGGTCGTTGCTTGTGCAACTCCGGCCGACTGCAGCAATCACGTACTAATTGCATTGGAGGCGGCGGCCCAGCAAACCGGTGGCGCCGTCATTTGCATTCTTCCTGGAACCGACCATGATTACGAACTTACACAGTACTTCTCGGGAAGGTGTCCAGGTGGGGCTGCAAGACATGTAGAGTTTGTTACCGGAGATGCCAAAACTCTTCTGATGAACGAGTACAGGGAAGCTGATTGTATTCTTGTAGATTGTAACCTCGAGAATTGTCAAGCCATTCTTGAAACGGTGATCAGAAGGAATATTAATGCGACTGTGATGGCTTACAACGCTCGTAGCATGGGGTCATGGAAGTGTCAGGAGTTGAAGAATGCCCATTTTTTGCCCATAGGAGAAGGTCTGCTGCAAGTGACTAAGAAGATGGTTCCAAACGCGAAAAACGGGGACAGTTTTGCTGTTTATGGGAAGAAGAACCGCTGGCTGGCCAAAATAGATAAATTCACTGGCGAAGAGCATGTATTTCGGATATGATATATATTTACGAAATAATTTTTTAGTTTCTTTGCCGAATAGATCCCTTAGCTGTCATGCAGGTTTCCAGCCTTGGATATATATGGGATTAATTCCTCAAGCCGGCATTTTTTATTTAGTATTAATTGTCGAAAATGGGATTCGAACCCTTGTCCTTTGCCCTTACGGACCAGAACTTTAATCCGGTGCCACAGACCAACTCGGCCATCTCAACTTTGTGTTTTGTCAAATTTTGTTGGCTTGGTCCTCAGTGGGATAACTATTGTTAATCCCAGTGGGAGGGTTACGACTGTGATAAGTTAAAAGAAAGGAAAGAAGCTAGCAAATTTGAAAGTAATAAATAAACATACCATATTATTCAATTTTTCTGCTGTGTGCAGCATCACACACAGCCGCATGCTACTTTTTTTTAAAAAAGGTGTCAAACAAAATGATGTCTTGACTTTTCTTTTTTTTTTTCTTTCCAAAATTAAGTTCAAAACAACAACATTTTGATCAACAGAATTTTTTAAAAAAATATCATATTTGTGTGCTACACAGCAAAAGCCGCCATATTATTATGCTTAAGATGTCGTTGATAATGACCTAAATTTTCTATTATAATTATTGGGTACTCTAACAAGAAAGAAAATTCATATGTAATTGTATATATGCTAAAATATTGCAACCTAATAATGAATTTAATATCTTTTTACGAGGACAACAAAAGTATAATAATATTCAGTTTATAGAGGTTTCACATATTTTAATCCTTATATCAAGCCATTGATATGATGTTAAAAAATTAACCTCAAGCCTAATTCAATCTCAAAAGCAAGTTAAAGGGATAAGAATTATTCAAGTACATATATACTATAAATTATCCTTATAAATATCCGAGATGGAATTCTCAACCCATTATAGAGGGGGTATTTCCAAATCAATATCATCCATAAAAATCAAATTAATTAATCTAAAGCATTTTTACTATAATATACTTCCTTTGTTTAGAATTGAATGTCTTATTTTGACTAGTACAAATTTTTAAAACATTAGTTAACCTAGTTCATTTTCCACTTAATCGTATTGTTTTCTTAAGAAAATTTTAATTAGCTTAATAAAATGAACATTCATCAATTCAAAATAAAAATGGGTATACTTAATTATAGACGGAGGGAGTATAATTTTGTAAAGATCCCGTCTTTCGTTATTGAGCAACAACACCAAAACCCTAGCAGATAGACAGACTACTATTTATCACACAATCATAAAGATGCAAGATGATGTTCCATTCCCAACTCCTAATAGTGTTACTGCAAATACTAAAAATGCTTATTTAACTCTATCATCAACTTGATCATATGAATCACAGAGTCTACCTGCAAGTTTAGTAGCATGCATGTATATTTTTATATAATTTCTTGAAGTTTGAAGCTGTACCCTCAGAAAAAAATTCTTAGAATATAATGAAGCCACCGTGGGCATATTAATCTGAGGAACATTTCGATGATCTCGGCAAGTAGGCAATTTGGTGGTGTCTACAATCTTAAGTCTTATGCCTCCACATGATCAACCGCTGTTCCACGCAAACATGTTTCCATATATGTCAACATTAGCAACTTGTTTTGCATATTTATCCCAGAACTTGTCCATAATATCAAATGATAGTCTTTCTGACCCATGAAATTTTTTTGTTAAATTTGTTTGTTGGTGTGTTTAATCAGTATCCAACAGCTCAAGTTGATTTCATACTGCATAATTTTTTTCTTAGATTGATTTGAAGTAAAAAGGGAAGTTCTAAGAAGTGTTTATATTTTTTTGTCCCAATTCTGCGAATTGCTCAATCTCTTCAGTCACTGATCACCAGAATAGAATAGACAAATGGAACCTCAGAAAAATGCAAGAAAGACCAGAAGACATAGAAGTTATGCACGTTAAATCCCTGTTGTTCATGTGTTCTCTTGGGAGACAACTTGACAGGATCTAGATCTCTGTATAGGTATCCAGAGGCAGAGCATATACAAGGAAAAGACCCACTCTGTTCCAGAACTGCTGGCCAGACTTATATTAGCATATGATTACTCAGATCACCGTTCCCACTCAAGGGTTTTTTTTCTATTGGATCAAGAGTGAATTCTCTCTGGTTAAATAAATTCAACTTGAGCAGATAAAAGAAAGAAAGTTACGTTCTTGATAGTCAATGGTATCAAGAAACCTGGTTTTAGTTTTACCTAATTAGCAGTAAGCACACAGTTTTCATGAGGAGCAACACTTCAAAAATAATCCGTACAGCAAGGTATTTGCTTGGTGTCTCACAGCAGAAATCTTGATCCAATGTGGTATTAAAGAATTATTAATATCATTTCTTGTCCTAATTACAGAATGTCAGAAGTTTGAAAATGTCTAACTAATGATGGACATTACAGCTAATGCAGAGAGATTCAAACAATATGTTTATTGGCACCTTGATTAGTTTAGATTTGAGCTTATCATAATTCTCCACTAAACAAATACAGATTGATTCGTAATGCGGCCTCCTGGAAAGTCCCCTCTATAACCCGACACGAGCAACCCACCAAACCCCACAAATTTCCTCTATCTATTATGTTAAAAAATATATATCCATACTATTGACTTTACAGAAAGAGTAATCTAGAATGTCTAGTTTTAACTCTAATTTTTAAAATTATTCTTAAAATTAATTTATTAGTAGTGAGAATCCACTTAGTGAAAATATAAATTCTTTAAATCAAATCAATCATTAATCGGGTTAAAAATTCAAAAATAAGTACTTAATTTCGATTATCTTATTCATATTCAATTCTTAATGAAGAGAGTATAAGGGTAAAAAAAATATATCAGTAGTGGAATTAGAAACTTAAAAAAGATGTATATAGAAATGTATGACAGTAACATTGAGTAAGTAAATGGAGGTGCGGTCAACTTGTTAATGTTTCTATTATTGGTGGTTAGTTGGATAGTAAAATGTTGCCAGCTAGATAAGCAGATTTCCTCGAGTACATCCTCAACGGGTTGATTCTGTATAAATGCAGTGCACGAGGCTTAGACAGAGCAGATCTACGGACAAGGTTGATAGCTCTCCGTCTTCTCTAAAACATCAAATATGAAAAATATGGGTTCCTGGTCTGCTGAAAATGCCACCAAAGCCTACCTTAAAACAATGAAAATGGTGAGTATTGTTTGTTTTCAGATTTCATTCCCAGATTTTTCGCTTTATCCCACGAAAGTCCGTATTCTAATCTGTTTTTTTTGTCCTTCAGGGTGAGAATGTGAACGAACCAAACGGAGCAGAGTTCATTTCAGCACTTGCAGCCGGCAACAATGTCCAATTTATTGTTGCGGCTTGTGCAGGCGTTATCGATTACACGACACTAGCCCTGGTGGCTGCCGCACAACAGACTGGTGGGCGTGTAGTTTGCATTCTACCTGGGCTAGAAGAATTACATTTGTCAGAGAAAATCCTAGGAAGAAGTAACACGAATGATGTTGAATTTGTTATCGGAGATGCTCAGGAAATGCTTTTAAATTACTACATTGAAGCAGATTTCTTGGCCATTGATTGCAATCTTGAAAATCATGAAGGAATTCTTAGATCGGTCCAAGAAAGCTCCAGGCTGAAAAATACTACAGTTCTAGGTTACAATGCCTTCTGCAAGGGGTCCTGGAGGAATAGTGGTTTGCACACTCAATTATTGCCCATTGGAGAAGGTCTGCTGCTGACAAGAGTAGCTGCCAAGGCCAAGATTAATGACACTGGTAGGACGGCTAGAAGAGGGCACTGGATTGTTAAGGTCGATAAATGCACAGGAGAGGAACATGTTTTTAGAGTCAGATCTCCACAGGGAAGAGTTGTTAAGGCTTAACGTCTCTGCATAATTGCTAAACATGCTTCAGTAGCATTAATTTTTGGCCCTTCCATTTTTTTGGCTGAACCAGTGTTATTCGAGATCAAGATCACAAATGTAAATAGTTTACTAAATGCAATATTTCTCCATTTAGTCTCTCAGAGTTTTGATTTGTCATATTGACAAGAATCACTTAACCATGATTCAAGATCTAATAAGAAAGACTCTCCAGTCAACTAAGAGATAATGGAAAAGAGGAAGACTATTAGTACTGGATAATCCAAGTTAATTAGAAAGGGAAAATTACCAAATACATGGAAAATCAACATTCACAAGAGAGAATAGTCTTCAACAGCTGGATCAGCAACAATACATTAAAATGGTTCACATCAGCATGCACTCGGTTAGTAGCATTCTAAAATTCACTCAGGCAATGCCTGGTTAGTGTTAAGGTAGGCTAATGCAGCTGCCAAGCTCTTGTATTATCCTTTCCATGTTTGGTCGTTCCTCGGGAGATTCTCGGGTGCATTTCAAGGCAACCTTGGCAAGTCTTAAGGCTTCAGGTTCTGAGAACTTTCCATGGAGATTTTTGTCAATGAAGTCTTGAACTGTACCCAACTCAGTAGCAGCTCGCATGGCACTTGTTATTGTTCTTGCCCCAGAGAGGATTTGGAATACAAGGATTCCAAATGCATAAATATCACTCTTCTCTGTGAACCGGCCTGTTGTGGTGTACTCAGGAGCCAAATATCCCATTGCAGCACTAGTCTTGAGTGCCGAGAAAACTGTATCATTAGTGAGAAGTTTGTGGAGACCTGAATCAGAAAGCAAAGGTTTGCTATGCCGATCAACGAGCACATTGGTAGCAGAAATATTTTGGTGAACAAGAGCAGGTTTGTTCACTCTGTAGCCATGTAAATAATCAATACCTGTATGGAAAATTTGAAGGTAAGGGCTAGATTCACTTGATCAATATGGTGAACATTTTAAGATCAAACATCAATAGGCTACAATGTCATCCAAAAGCAAATTTACTGAACAGGTAAAAATCACAATTCAGGATAAACCAAGTACTCGTGAACCATGAAAACATTTGATTTCTAGATTTCTTTCATAAGAGATAATTTTACTTCAAAACATGAAAATATACTGATTGGTTCACAAAAATTGATCTTCACGTGACTTTGAAGAAATTCAAAACTGAACAACATTCTGCACCATTGACATTCAGAGTAGATATTATGTTCAGGAAGATGAGACTCACCTTTTGCAATGCCAATGACTATGGAAACTCTTGTGGACCATTCAAGGACTTGATCACAACCATCCTCCACATCAAGGTACTGCAGTAAATTTCGATTTGGAACACAGTCATAAACTAGAAAACACTCCTTCCGGCCTCTAGAACAGCAGAACCCTCTCAAACGAATTAAGTTTTCATTCCTCAATGAGGATAGAATATTTAGTCCTTTCAAGAACTCTGATTGCTCTGATCTGCAACTAGTTTTTGAAATGCATTTGATAGCAACAACTGATCCATCTCTTAAAGTTCCTTTGTAAACGGCAGAGAAGTTACTCTTGCCCAACAAATTCTTTTCCGCAAAGTACTGAGTAGCAGACTCCACCTCTTCCAAATTGAAACGAAAACTTTGCACAACTTCTTGAGAGACTTCACTGTATCGTCGACCCTCAGATAATGGATCCCATCCATTGGAGTACTCAAGGGTTATGAGAGGAGAACCATTCTTTCTATGAACCTCCTTAGTGTGATCAATACTGAGGCAGTTATCCGATGCATCAGAAGCATTCCCAAGTTTCTGTTTGTGTCGTCGAACCTTTGAAACTATAAGAATGCCTACAGCTGACACAATAACAGTAACCACGATGACTCCAACTATAACAGAGGCCATTGAGGCTTTAGATGAGTTTGAGCAATGACTTCCACTGCAGTTTAACGTAAGATTAGCAGTCTCTGGAATTTCTTTTCTTGAGAAACCATTTGACCTACTACCTCCATAAGGTTCGGGCAAATTTTGAGTGGGATCGTCTGTAGAACTGCAAGCCCTCATTGAAGAGAAACCAGATCCACATAAAGCTGGGTTGTTCTCATACCGGAAGCCCCCAGCCAATCGTTTCAAAGCTTCATCCAATAAAAAAACATCTCAAAATAAGGTTTTAATTAAGTGTTTAATATGTAGACTGTATTCATTTATTAGCTAGAATGTCACCAAGAAAATTACCAAGAGGGACATTGCCAGATAATGTGTTGTTTCGGATGTCTAGAACTTCAAGAAGAGGAGCATCCGCCACTTTTGTTGGTATGGAACCAAATAGGCGATTGAAACTTAAGTCCAACCTCATCAATACTCGCAAGTCACCCAAACTTGCAGGGATTGCACCAGTAAACTGATTAAACTGTAGTGCAAGAACATTTAGTCTCTTCAGCGACCCCAGCTGCGTTGGTATGCTTCCACTGAATTGATTATAACAGAGCTGCAAAACTGGAGCAAAAGAAATAGAGCAATGTTTAGGGCAGCTAATATAAGCCAACTGCTATTCCATTTACTACTAATTGCTCCTACAAGGAACAACTAGGCCGAGTTGAAGCTTCATAGAGTAAACATCTCAAAAGCCACTAATTCGACTGAAGTGAAGCAGGAAAGATTTGTCTTGCAGGAATTTGCCATAGAGATATAATAGCATTAAGACTTACAAAAATTGACTAGGGAACCGAAATTTATCTGTGAATGAAGAAGGTAAAGTTTCAATCTTTTACTTGGACGAAAATCTTTTGAACAAAAAACAGCAGAACCCCGGAAAATATTAGGATGAAAGGTACCTCCCACAGGTCAAGATTAATTCAAAAGCATCAGACTTTAAACGAGAGAAAACAATTAACAGTAGTAAAAGCTATGAAAAAGACAAATATGAATTGAAATATCTCTTCGTGCACACATTATGCTAGTAGTAATTTCTGGTCGCCTCCAACCCCATCCACAAAAATATACCCACATTATCCCAACAAAAGACAAACTGAGCACCTGAAGAGAGTTAACTGAAGCAAGCCAAAAATCATTTCTCATGCAGAAACACGAGAGACTATAGTAACTGACCTTGTAAATTAGCGATATCGCCAAGTTCAGCAGGAATCTCTCCAGAGAGATTATTGACATTCAAGTACAGATCACTGAGCTCCCTCAAGTTTGAAATTTCCTTGGGTATCTCCCCATACAAAGCGTTGTAATGCAAGTACAACCCCGTCAAATGCCTGAGCCCTCCAACCGCAGGCGACAGCTTCCCGGAGAGCCCTTTGCCTTGCAACGAGATATTAGCAACTTGACCCTTCTCATTACAAGCAACACCCTCGAACGAACCATCACAAGGGTCTCCTGTGCTCTTCCATGAAGTCAGAAACTTGTTTTCCGGGTCAAGACTAGCCTTGAAGTACATCAAAGTTCTCAACTCTTCATTTTCAGAAAATGCAAGTTCACAGCAAACTACCAGGAGAAGAGGCGCGGAAACTAGAAAATGAGAAAACCCCATTTTCGGCTTTGGCTCAAATGGCTCAAACCCCATTTAATGTGGAATATTTTTTCCCTTTTCTGATTTTTTTCCTGGTTTCTTCTTCTTCTATTGTGTCTGTGATGTTTGTCTATTGTTTTTGGTTCGAGGAGGCAAGCAAAAGGCTCTAGAGGATGGTTCAGATGTGGGCGTGACTTTTTTTGGATTAAGGCGTGACTGATTCTGATTGCAGTTGGTTCAGTGTCTTCTTTCTTCTTTGGAAAGAACTCGGCATGGAGAAGAGACAAAGACCGCAGGGCGTTGCCGACTTCCATACACGGCTTTAAAAGTGAAGAGACTGTAAACTAGTAGACGGTTGAGATTATCCCATGTCATCAAATCATTAAAGATCTAGTGACGTGGCAATAGCTTGGTTGATAGGAAATGACGTCGTACCCGTGAATGAAAGAGAAAGTTCCGATCATGGTGGGTTTGAGATCCGAAGACGCACAAGGGGGATGGGTGTTCAAAAAATTTTTAAAAGCGATCCAATTAATCAAATCAAATAGAACAAAATGGAATCTAGAGTTTTTTGATTTGGATTGAAAAATTGATTCAATTATTAATTTTATACTTTCAAATCAAATTAATAATTTATATGTAATTATATTTATTATTTTACTTATGTCATAATTTCAAGTTATTCGTATTTTCTTATCCTCTTTCTATTCTTGGTGCTTTCCCCTCTTGTTTCTTTGAGTGACTCTTGGGAGTGATATAAATTTGAATTTCTTTCCTTTTTATATGTAAGTTTTGTATTAATTTATTAATATTTTTAATGATTGTATAAAATTTAAACTAATACGATTATATGACCGGTGAATAACTTTTGTCTATATTTTAAACTAACATTTGAATTATTGTAAATTGATGTTAGTTTCTCCCCATAATTATTTTTTTCTTTCACAATATCATTTGAATTATTTATGTGGTAATAATGTATAGCTCACTGCTTGTCTCTTACATTTCATAAAAAAAAAGAAAAATCAAACTTTATTATCTCACTTCTTTGTAGTAAATGGAAATTTTATTATATAAAGGTCAAAAAACAAAGGAATACACTTGATTGGACTTTTTTTTTTAAGTGAAAGGTGAAATAAATTTGTATTGTCTTTTATAATAAGTGGAATTTTCATATCTAATGAAGATACAAACATTAAATATAACTTTTTTAAAACCGATCAAACCAAACTTTATGCAAATCAAATCAAATCATTTAAGTTTAGTTTGGTTTGATTTGAAATTTTCCAAACAAAAATATGTGGTTTGATTTGAAAATTAAGTAATCCAAACCGTGACCACCCTACAAAGGGGCAACGTCTCGAGAATTTTCCGTTTGCTTTTTCATTTTTATGTAAGTGAGTGCCAAGAATTTAGCTCATATGGATAATCTGTGGAAAAAGTTTAGACCATTTCAGTTTTTATGTAGTACTGTCACTCATGTTAAATTATTTATAGTAGTCTTTTCTTCGACGGGTTTTCTCTTTCTTATCAAGAAAATAAAAGTTTAAATTAGTAATTAATATAGTTCACAAATCAACATCTATTCATTGAGCAAAAAATTAAGTACTCCCCCATTCCGTTTATAAGTCTTCAATCATCATTTTGTCAAAATTGAAGTAATATTTTTTTTTTAAATACCTCTATTTGTTATTCTAATCAATCTAACAATAGCGACATGGGTCATATGGAAAAAAAACAATAAAATACCTAATATACTTTTTAAAAAAATGTTAAAATGACTTATATCAAGTGACAATAGAAAATTTATTATAAAGAATTATTGGCACTTTGAGTTCATGAAAATTTTCTGACTTTGATTTATATTGTTTTATTTTGTCATATCTAATCATCCACGATATAATAATTTTGGTACATAATGTTTTTTTTTGGTAAATTTGATAATTTTCACCGAAAACATGTTTATTTTTTAGCTAAAATAACAATGGGTAATACCTGACCCCTCTAGTGTGTAGGAAAAAAAGACCTCGAAATGTCAAAAATACCATCATCATTTACACTAAAAAAAATCTAAAATATGCTTTTGGTGAAAATGATGAAATTTGCAAAAAAAAAAAAAAGAGATAAATGATGAAAAAAAGAGACAAAATAAAACAATATGAACCAAAGTTATCATATTGAAATTTGTAAATGATCAAAGACGAAAAAAAAAAAAAACATAATGGATCAAATTTAAAAAACCAAAATAATTTATGGACCACATACGACATTTAATTTATTATAAACTTTAGACTTGTAATTAGAATACGCTTTTATTCGTAAAAAATTATTTCATTATTTATATTTTAATTTAATCACGATATGGGCCGGTGGGTATAATTTTAAAATCAAGACGTGATAGTATAATTTTATAAAATACTCTTTCCATTTAGAATTGAATATATCATTTTGACATACACGTATTTAAAAAGAAATTGATTTAGTTCATTTATAAATTATAGTATCAATTTTTTATTAAAATTTTATTTAATTAAAGAAATTAGACTTTTATTTCCAAACAACTCAAAACGAATTATGAATAATTCAATTTCGAACGGAATGATCTATATTTTTTAATTTTAAACAAAATAAATATCCTTTTTTTTTAACTCAACATATTTTTGTTAAATAATCCATGAATATAAGGGCGGGGGAACTATAATTGCACTGTTGGGCAATTTCAAATCCTCTCATACACTCTCTTAATCTATGTAGATCTTCTATTACACATATGCATGTCACTCTATATTAAATCATAAAAATTTAACAAGTGTCTCTATAAGATTAAGTATTCATAGGTCTAGTTTATATTTTGGGGATTTAGTAAAATATATATATATATAAAATAATAATTAAAGGTTACATGTGAGATTTTATATAATTTTTATTAGTATAACAAAAAGTGACATAGACACATAATAAAAGATTCGAACCCCTACTACATCAATGGAAAAATTAACATTTGTCCTAAATTTATTTCTTACAAATATATTTTATAAACTAAAGTATAAGCCCTAGCGGATAAATTAAATTCTAAATATGTGTGATCTTTCGTAAAAACATATAAAATTTTTATCAATCTATTACTCCTTCTATCACTTTCTATAAGTCATTTGAGTTAACTTTCCAAGTTACTAAGTATAAGTTATTATTGTTAGTTTATTATGTATTTTATCATATTATTGAAGTGTGTCTCACTCTTTTATTTAGACACTTGTAAGATTGATTAGAATTATAAATGATGAGATTTTAGAAGGGGAAAAAATGTTTGCCTAATTTTTATAAAATCATTAATGACTTGTGAATAGTAATGGAGGAGGGAGTAATTAAGGATAATGCATTAAGAAATCTAAAATATTGAATATTACCATTGGGTATATCTATCTTTTAGAGCGCTATTTGACTCTTTTAAAACATCTCATTGAAAGTTTTTTTTTTTTTTTTCCTTTCATACCATTACTTATAAGTTATATCTGAAGAAGGGAACATTACTTGTACTTATTTCACACATGACCAAAACAAATGGCGTTGATAATTATCAAATCATACACTAATGATGATTTTGTACCCTCTCCGCTAAACATTAAATGTTTTTATTTTTATTTTGAGAAAATTAAAATTGAAGTAATACTAACAAAGAAAATTTGCTTAAATTATAATCAGTAACTAATCACCAAAGGACCATATATTTAAACAAAAATAAAAATAAATTAATTAATTGAGCAATTATAATATAGTGAATTAAATGCAATAAAAAAATTAATTTATTAGTTGAAACTGCTTTAGTTGAAAATTCAAATCTGGAATTACTCGTATATATCAATCGATTGAAAAGCTACAAGTACAATAATGTGCAATTATAGACTCCAATTTCATATGAAATGACACTCCATCCGCCTGTAAGTATAAATTTTCTCTCTCTCTCTTTACGTGAATAGAAAAGAAAAAGAAAATTGAATCAATTATTTTTATCTAAGTATTGCTCTTGTATGCCAAAAATGCACTTAATTTAAATCTTGTTTTGTGTGACATATATCAGTTCCTTTTCGTCGTCGGAGACCATGATCGAAGAATTTCTGACGGTATCCGATTACCTTGATGTGGGATCATCTGAGGAAGGCAGGAAACGCGCCCTAACAGCGAGTAGAAGCCTTGACGAAGGTAGCGGTTCAGCGGCCGCATGGGTTTGATCAATCACTCGGGTACGGAATGAGTGGAGAGGATCTGCCATCGCCTGCTGGAACCAAATCTCACCTGATTTTGAATTTTGAAATCCTTCGGAAATTTACTTCTTATATATAATTTCGATTTTGAATCCTGCCTGGTTAACAGTTTGTCAAGGACGATTAACAGTATCTGGTTTGTTTTGTAGCCCCAATGCCGTTTCTGACGCCTGACAACATCGCAGTCTAGGGGAACACTGAACACAGCTTTTATTTATTTATTTTCTTTCTTTTTTCTTGTAGGTTGGAATTTCTTTTTAGTAGACGACCATCCCTGTTTCCCTTCCCTCTCTCATCTGGCACTGGTTAATAATATTCCTTTCATTCTGTAATTATTCGATGGCCAATTGACAATAATTTAAATATTTATATTCTCTAATTAAAATCCCAGCACTAATTAAAAAGAATGATGATAATATAGTAGTTTTATTAAAGTTAAATAATTGTGAAGTGTTATATATTATATTAAATATATAATATAAAAATAAAATAGTCGTGCAAATATATTTTTTTAATTTTTAAATTAAAAATGTGAAATCTTTTAATGTTTAAATTACAATATTGCATTTTCTTTTAATGTTCAATAAGGATTTTTTATGATTGTAAAATTATTATGGAATTCACAAACACAAAGCCTAGATTACTTCGCGGCAACATTGACGTTGGAAGCACCAAAAGTTACGACTGTTTACATACATCGATCTGATCCCCTCCGAGAACTGAGGGCAACCTTCCAATTTTGTCCTAAAATAAGCACCAACGTCGTATTTCTAAAATAAAAAGAAATAAGGAAAAAAAGAAGAGAAGAAAACAGCACGAGTTTGATCCTTCCAAGTCTAAAACAAGATAAAAAGGGCTGCACCGTCGGTATTGTGTTCATCGACTTTTATTTGGTACTGCCATTGCCAAATGTTTGGGGAAAGGCAACGTATATATATATTTTTTATTATGCACATTAAATTTACATGTACCTATGTACATTTTAAATGAAATGACATCATTCTACGAATATGTTGGGGTGGAACGATATCGTTTTATTTAAGGTGCATAAAGATACATATAAATTTGATGTACATAATAAAATTCATATATATATATATGTATATATATAAATATATAAATATAATTTAATATATACTCTTGGCATGTTACCAACTCAAGACCCCATAAAAAGAAGCTTTTCTTTTTTATTCCCATTCTCGTTGCTTTTAAGAACTGTTAGGAAGAAGTAAAAACTAGTCCTCCCATGCAATCTGGGGATGCTTGCGAGTCGGAACATATAAATTGCAAGATATGTATTGTAACACTTTAAGGATGAACACTAAATTCCAATACTAACTTATACTCAATACACAATTTAATAATCAATGGGATTTCAAGATTTGTAATAATTAGATTAACGTATTTACATCTCAATCCTTTATTAATTGGTCCATATCTTATATACCTCCCTAGGTGGATGGATCCTTATGAAACAAAAGGTAGGAGTACCAACCAGGACTGGCTATGTATAAATACTAACTATGGGTTAGATAAAAGGCTAAAGATGATGGCACATGCAAAGGTATCAGAAAAAGCTTTTTGTTTATGGAACATGGATTCAGTTGTTTTACTTTAATCTGCATAGCTGCTTTTTGTTTGTGAAGAGAACTGATTTTGATATGCATATATAATCAACACCCTAAGGTATAAAGATAAGATAAAAAAATGATATAAGGGTTTAAGGAGATTCAATCCCAAGAACCTACATCTTTTGGTAAGGACACAGATATTTTCATCATGATAGATATTTCAACAAAAATTTCCAATAACACCTATTTATAAGAGTTAATCCCTTAAATCTTTATAAATTCTAATCTAATTATGACATGATTTTCCTAACCTAAATGTACCTGAAATATAATAACTCTCAATTTAAGTTTAACTATATTTCCTAATTCAATTAAGAATACAATACAACCCAACACTTTTGAATTTGATTAATCTACCGTTATTCTATACTACTATTTGGATCTTGGGTGGATGCAGGGATGGAGCATCTGGGTTGGGTCATCTGGTGTTAAATGGATCTACTACTAAATAGTGAATTCTCGGTCTCTTCATGACTGTTTTGGGATGAATAAGCAAAGTGCAAAGCAACAGAGCATCTCCCCCTTTACAGACATTATTATTATCTTTGCAGTTACTTTTTAGCCCATCACGCTCGCCCAAGATTCTGCACATACATAAACCCAGGCTCCTTGTGGAGGAAGAAAGTACTTAATAGACATTTTTTTGTCCATTATTCCAATGGTTGACCATTAGAGTCACCAGGAAACAAACGGCTGCTGGCATATTTACTACACAATGAAAAGAGACTTCAAAAAAAAAAAAAGAGGCTTGGTTCGAATTCTGCCGAGGTGAATTTTTATATTAAAATGTTGAATAAAATTAATATCTTCTCTTCTTCAATCTAATTAATGCACATTCCACCATTTCTTTATTCAATTGATATTAAGGAAAAGTGAAAAAGGG
>JAOXNR010000022.1:823965-846032 GCA_028571225.1 Parsonsia alboflavescens
GGGGGGAATTATTTGTGTGATGTGATTCATCATCGTGCCTTGCATGTATAGCCTTACAGCCATACTTCCCAAATCGTGCCTTGAACATCTTATAGAACAAATTTTAATTTAATTTATTCATTTTAATGTTACATTATCAATTTTCTTAATAAGATTTTAATTAATTTATAAAATAAAAACATTTAATTTCAAACATAAAAATGAAAAATAAAACATTTAATTTTGAATGACATGAAGTTATATGATTTATATAATTTAAAGATAAGGAAGAGTCGTATTGCTTTTATTTTGGATTTTCCATTGTTTTCATGGATGAATTTTAATGTTTATGAGACTTGTATTTCATATGTCCAAATTTAAGTATCTCTATTTTTATTTTAAATTATTTGAAATTAAATTTCTTATTATTTAAAATAAATAAAGATTTAAAACAAAGTTTTATTAATCACCTTTTTAATTTAAAGTTTACGTTTACTAATTTAAGGGTAAAACTATCAAGTACACAGTTAAATTTCTATCCATCAAAATTAATAGCTAACATATGAGTTTATTTTTGTAAATATATTTTATATATTAACCTAAAAGAATAAATTAAATCTTAAATTAATGGATCAAATTTTTTTAAAAAAAATAATAAAAAAGATAGTTTACTATTAATTTTGATGGTAAGACTTAATGGTGCATTCCATATAAAGTGCATATGTGTGCTCCATAGAATTTTTGATTAATCTAAATATCAAACTACACATTATATTGATGAGAAGAAGTGGTAATAAATTTATTAATTTTTATTGGGTCAAAATGAATATTTAATTTTTGGGTGGGAAATATATTTTGGGGTTTTTATTTAATTTGGTCCTATGAGTTTAGGTGAAAAAACAGTTCGATCCTTTAAGTTTTTTTTTTCAACTATAACGATCATTCATGTTTTTACGGGTAGTCGAAATGGTCTAAACCATTGAATTTCCGACCATTCACATTGTTAAAATGACGATTTTACCCCTCATATGCAGTGTACATGACTAGCTCCGCTGTGTGAATGATTGAAAAAAAAATCAGACGCGTAATTATTTTTTTTAAAAAAAGGATGACAAGATTTCAAGTCATTTTTAAACTAAATGTTGTAGGAGCAACATTTTAAAGCTAGCTGGGCTATCGGAGAAGAAGATAGGAATTTTATTATTATTATTATTTTATTTTTTAAATCCAACTTTAAAATAATATTGTTTTAGGGTGATTGAGACTATTTTGACTACTAGTAAAAACGTGAGGGACTCTTATGGCTGAAAAAAACCATAAGGGATCGAATTTTTTTTGACACGAACTTATGAGACCAAATCGGCTAAAAATCTTATATTTTCCTATATTTTGATCTAATGAAAAAACATTACATTTAGTGTCCTATTTAAAACTAAATATTAATAGGTAAAATGATCAATTTAGCCTCAAAACTTTTTGTTTTGATCATATAAGTAAACATATATATATACGGATTTGCTAAGGCGAGCTCCGAAATTCTTGCTTCGTTTGGTTGGCTGCATGAGCACCGTAGCAACAATTCTGTTACGGTAACGGTCCGGAGCGCGCCTTAGCAAATCCGTATATGTATCTGTATATATTTTATCTTTTAAGATTTCAATACTTTTTTGTTTTGGTCATATAGGTCTATATATATATTTTTTCTTTTAAGATCCCAAAACTTTTTTGTTTTGGTCATATAGGTCTATATATATACTTTTTCTTTTAAGATCCCAAAACTTTTTTGTTTTGATCATGTAGGTCCATATTTTTTTTTACCATATAGATCCATATTTTTTTATATATATCTTTTAAGGTCTTATAACTTTATATCATTTTTTGAAGTAGTTGATTACATATAAAAAGTTATAGGACTTAGTTGGTTACCGATAAAAAGTTATAAGACCTTAAAAAATAAAAAAAAAATGGACTTAAGTAGCCAAAATAAAAAAGTTATAAGACTCAAGAGATATAAAAAAAACATAAACCTATATTATCAAAAAAAAAAAAAATTATGAGATTAAATTAACCATTTTACCATATTAATAATAGACACTCAGTGGGTTTCCTTTAAAAAAAAAAACAAAAAGAAATTTTGACCTGTAGTCAAAGTGTAAGAGCGAAATGAGTAAATGTAAAATTGTAAATCCCTGTGGTAACCGATTTCATCGTTGAGGGGACTAAGAAGCATTGGAGTATTACCATACTAGGGTTTGTGGAGTTTCCCAGAGGAAAAAGAAGCCGAAGCTATCGCCTCCAGAGTCCGCCACCATGGGTCGTATGCACAGTCGAGGGTTAGCATCTCTTTCTAAATGCTTTTCCATCTTTTATTCAAGGTTTTTGGCATAAAGGTGACCTTTTTTTTCTTTTTCTTTTCCTTCGTTTTAGTAAGGGTATCTCTGCTTCTGCGCTGCCTTACAAGAGAACTCCTCCTAGCTGGCTCAAGATCTCCGCTCCTGATGTAATTTTTTCTTTGGTCTATTTCGTGTCTTTCTCTATAGGCTCAGCATTGTAGAATGTTTCATTTTGATTTTGTTTGATTTATAATTTTTAATAGGTGGAAGAGAACATCTGCAAGTTTGCAAAGAGGGGAATGACGCCTTCGCAGATTGGTGTCATTCTTCGTGACTCTCATGGTATTGCTCAGGTCAGTAGTGTGACCGGTAGCAAGATCCTGCGTATCCTCAAGGCTCACGGTAACGATAAAACACGGGGATCTCTTCAATTTCATATAGGCATTCTGGTTTGAATTTTAATTTTATTCGTTTGGTGCCAATTTTTTGTTTCTTATGTTGTAATATTGGTTGATTGTTTCGTGTTCAGGGCTTGGACCCGAGATTCCCGAGGATCTTTACCATTTGATTAAGAAGGCAGTAGCTATTAGGAAACATTTGGAAAGGAACAGGAAGGACAAGGATTCCAAGTTCAGGTTGATTCTTGTAGAGAGCAGAATTCACCGCCTTGCACGATACTACAAGAAGACCAAGAAGCTCCCTCCAAACTGGAAATAGTAAGCCTCTCTTTTCCCTTGCTTCCTGTGTTCGTTGTATTTATGTATGGTTTTGCATCCAGTCCTACTTTCCTTTATTGCTTCGGACTGTTCTGCTGTGTGCCTAACAAGTGTAGAGGGTAAACTTTTATATTGAAAACTGGAATAGGGCAGTTGAAGATTAAATGCTAAAGTTGAATACTATTTTTCCTAATCTTTATGGGAAAATTGAAATGGGCTCATACTTCTGGTTATGAATTTCTATTTGTAAATTCTCATCATGCTTCAATTCATATGATATGTTTCTGATGATTGAAAACAGTTAATTCCTTTATATGATATTTTTCCAATGATATTCTTCAATTAATTGTTTGCCCTCTTGAAAACAGTTAACTATTAAGATGACCAATGCATAGTGTTTCGATCATTATTCTGAATGACTTCCAATTTTTTCTCACCCTGATTTCTTTGAGCCTGCTGGGGAAGAGCAAGCAACTCTTTGCCAGTTTCAAACCTATTGAATGAGCTATATCTGCTACTTGTTTTATCTGGTGTTGTTGGGTGTTAATTTACTTAACAACTGAAGCTACTGCTTACTGTTTAGCTGTATTATCGGGGTTGGGTGACAAATTACCTTCACTGGCTCTCTGCAGCACTAAGTAACAATTTTGACTCTGTTCCAATCCAATGTTGTTCTTATTTTTTCTTCACGATATTATGCTCCTAAAAAGTTGCAACGACTGCACATGTATTTTTGCTTCCAGTGCTTAACCTTTTGTTGCTCTAGTTGATCTCAGAAGCTGATAAAACTTTTCTTTTCTATTTGCAGTGAATCTACCACAGCCAGCACTCTTGTGGCTTAAGCCGTAGGATAGGGGGACATGCTCTGCATTTTTGGGTTATTTTAGTTAATGCTGAATCCTTTCGCACAAGAAACTATGTATTGCATGCATTAGATTGAGAAATAGTACTTCAGTCTAAAATTTTTGACTAGTTTACTGAGAATTCTAGCTTAAATTTTCTTCTTTTGGAGATGTATACTTATACTATATATCATATAATTTTAGGCTTTCTCGGTGGTTTCAGCTCATGGCGAGTACTGTTAAGTTTTCAGTACTAAATTTTATTGTTAACTAAATTAACAAGTTGTATTATGTTATCGCATAATCGCACTAGATAATTATTGCTTCATAGAAAAGAACACAGATTATTAATTAATTGATAGCATTAAATGGAAGTTCAAAACTAAATGATGAGAGCTTTGTCATGAATACCACATGAATGAAATATGAATTTCGATTCAATTCATGAAAATGTTGAAATTAAGTACAATGTAGTCTTTTCAAATATTAAAATTATGTCATTTTATTTGCAAAAAGACTAACTAAACTAGTAGAGTCTTTTCGTAATGAATTTAATTAAGTTCTTTGACAAAATAAAATGACCTTATTTTTAATTGAAAAAGAAAAGTCTTAACAAAAATTTTCCATTGTTTTTAGTTTGTAGATTAGAATATTTTTAAAAAATTCAGATTAGATTTTTAATATTTCGTGTACAATTTATTTTTAATATATATGATAAGAATTTTATTGAAAATAATTTATGCTTATGAATGTGAAACTAAAACAAGCGATTTCTATAGTTGAGTTAGTTAGAAACTTTTGACTCGACTATGAGGAGTAAGGTTGAAATTCTTTTGAAGGTGAAAAAAAAAAATTTTAAAAAATATAAATTCAGGGCCAATGACCTATAGATAGGAAGAAAAATAAATAAATAAATAACAATCCATTTACTGAATGGGTCAATTCCTTTAACATAAGGATTTGCCATCTCATATTTCATAGCATTAGCAGTAAGTTCTACCCCAAGAATACAATCAAAATTTTATAATTATCGAACAATCCAAAGAAAGAAGAAACAATATGAATGAAAAGAATGATTTCAGTAAAGGCGATGACAATTCAACGAGATGTCATCGACCAGAAACTCAATCTCTCTGCTCCAGAGGTTGTGGATTCTTGGGCATCCGGCAATTGAAAATCTTTGTTCCAAGTGCTATATCGATTTTCCAGAAGAAGAGATATATAAGATGGCAAAATCCTTATGCTTGAAAAAACTTAATGTTCCTGTCACGAGCCCATTCCCCTTTTTTCGTTCATTAGAGAAAATACAAACTTCTCATTGTAATCTTGATCTTACAACTGAGGGAGAAGAAAATATTGCTAAATCAAAAGTGACGAAAAACAGATGCCATTCTTGCAACAAGAAGATTGGATTTTTGGGTTTTTCTTGTCAATGTGGGCATTATTTCTGTGGCATTCATCGGTACCCGGAGGCCCACGAGTGCTTGTTCGACTTTAAGACTGCAGGCCGCATTGCTTGAGAGAAGGAAAATCCGGTGCGTGCAAAGCTGACAAGATGGGGGACAGATTGTGATCGCATTAGCATGATGCGTACTACGGATTAAGCTCATGATGCATGGATTTTTGTAACTCATGTAAAATGAAATCAGCAAAGTTTCGATATAACAAATGTCAAATGTATTCCATATATGACATTATGATTAGCATGGTAGAAGGGTGTTTTTCTTTTTTTTTTTTTTTTCAACCAATTTAATTAATATATATATATATTTTTTCATATTCCAAAATGATTGAATTAAATGCTCATTATGAAATAAATTACTTAATGTTTATACTTTATACAATAAAAATTAAATAATAGAAATTTTAACTAATTTAAAAAACTGAAAAATATTAATTTTGGAAGTTTAAAAATCAGGAAACAGGCATAATTCAAATTTTGAATGATTGGAGTTTTAATTTTTTAAATACTTGTATAATCAAGAGAATAACTATTTTTCTTTTCTTTCTATATACTTAAATTTATAATCTAACATCGACGTTAATTCTCATTTGAAAATTTGATTTTTTTTTTTAAAAAATATTATTCCCTTCATTTGAAAATGAATATTTCATATTCTATTTTTAATTATCTAAAATTAAATATTTCACTTTTTAAAATAAGTAAAAAATTTATCAAAAATTTGATAATGTAATATTTTAATAAATTAGGCCAAACTTTTTTACTAAAATATGTATAAATTAATTAAGAAATTCAATTTACAATGAAATAAGTATTTATTATATCTTATATTTTGTACCGTCATATTAAAGTAGGACACACAAAAGACTGGTTATCCTTATTTAGAAAAAAAAAAAAAAACTAAATAAAAGTGGTTTTGGAATATTCGCAGATAACCAAAAGAAGTGAATTTATGGGCCACTAATGGACCAATACCCGGCCCTCATATGTCTGGCAGATCCATAACCCAAGTCAGATCCAGTAACAAGAGGCCAGTAACAAGAGGCGGGTCCTTAACTTTTATTTACTGGGGTTGGATATTTTTATGTTCAAAGGTATCATTTTCCCATCCCGTCTTTCCCACTTTTTTCCACACATCAACTAATAAAAAAATTCAAGTATTTCTTAGTTGTTTTTTACATAAATTTATTCTATAAATTAAATGTCATAATATAAATAAAACCCATTAATTACAAGGATATAAATTTTGAAAAGATTACTTATGTTTTGGTTATGACTAATTTAATAAGGTAGGTTATAAATAATTAAATACCTTCTGGCTCATGATAAAATTTGTCTCGATATTTTAAAGAACTTTTAATTATATCTATTAATGGAAATACAAATCCAACCTTTGAGCTCCAAGAAAGGGTACAAATCCAACCAGATTTAAATGGAGTAATTCTTAAATAGAATACCCATCTAAATACACACTTCGAACCTGTCCTCAACTCAAAATTCATTCACCCAAATTATTTTGGCGCCCTATTTTTACTAAATCTCCATAGGCCGAAAGTAGCCAATAGCCGGTCGTCCTTAGGGTTTTGCAATTCCGACCGAAACATGGCTGCAGGTTTAAGACTTGTGACTGAGAGAGCCGGGGAGCCAGTTCTCGACGCTAATAACGCCGAAGAACTCATGCACGTTCAACCTGGAGTCTCTATTGTCCTCGGCAACCGCCCAGCCGAATCCCCTGGCACTCTCTACATCTCCTCTAGGTATTTTTTTTTCTTTTAGTATTAACTAATTTTTCATGTCTATGTTAATCTGAGTAATTGATGACAAAATTTGAAGGCAAGTGGTGTGGTTGAGTGATACTGACAGAGAGAAAGGTTATGCTGTGGATTTCTTATCTATATCGCTACATGCCGTATCTCGAGACACGGAGGCTTATCCATCTCCTTGCATATACACTCAGGTAGCTGACATCTTTTAGCTTTAAGATTTTACTGTTTTCGCTGATATTCTTTATCCTGGTGGAAATTTACTGTATTAGACTCTGGCAATGAGAGCAATCCGTACCCCTCATGGCGGCTCTTGGATATTAGAATATTACAACCCTGATTTTGAGTAACTCTCTGTGCTTGGAATGGAATATTTGGGTATTTTAACTAAATCTGCAGCTGATATGAAACTCAATAATGTTTCAATATAGATATCTACTTGAAATACTTGGTTGAATGATGGGCCTTATCAGTTTAAAAATCACTTCATTTATGTCTCTGGGATCAATTGAGTAAGTTTATCTTGGCTGGTGTAGCAACCATGGACCAATTTTTGTTTTTGAACTCTTCTTGGCAGCCCATGGGTGCCACGATAATTGAAATCTTGTTTGTACAATGACAATTATAGGAATTGGTTTTGCTTCAAATTGCTTTCTAAAACCAGGATGGATCTTTATATTCCATGATTGAAGATCTTGGGCAATATGTGCTAGCTGAGACTTTGGATGATATAATCTCTCTTCGTTGGGTCGCAATTTGGGGTTTCGTGTTCATGCCACTTATTTTCGTTCACTTTGATCTAGTGAATTTTACATCAGATTTCATCTAAGAAGGAAGTTGAGTAACAACCTCCCAGAACAAGAATGATGTCATGTTTGTCCAAATTGCTGTTGGAATGAATGAATGAAAACCTCTTGATATCTAGCCTTTGGATTCATATGTTTAGGGTTTTCTTTATACCTATTTGCAAGAAGTTCTGAGGTTTGACAATGCTAGCACTTCTTGATGTGCTTGTATAATTTGGATATGACGCTGAAGAAAGTCTCATGTTTTCATGCATATTGGGTCTTGCTTCTTCTCCATAAGGGAACTTATTTTAGATCTTTTATGTAAGTGTGCATCTGTGGTTTCATTTTCACAGATGAAATTCTTTAATAATGAGAAATGTGATTATTAGTTACATGCAATCTGCCAATTGGCTAAAGGATTTCATGTTTTTGTTGTGGCTTAAAGATCGAGACTGGAGTTGAGGATGATGGGTCAGAAGGCTCGGATTCTGACAGTTCGGAGGTACTAGACTTGTCAAAGATCACTGAGATGAGACTTGTGCCTTCAGATTCTAATCAATGTATGTCAACCACTCATATTTTTTGAATTTCCTATGTTGCTTTCAAACTATTTTTTTATTCTTTTTGATTGGCAAAAACTTATGTCTTCATGTTCTAAACAGTGGATACCCTGTTTGATATATTTTGTGAATGTGCTGAACTGAATCCGGAACCGGTTGATGGTAATTATCATTTACCATTTATAAGTATGCACTCATGCACGCACGGTCATTGAGACTTCTTTTCATACATCATTAGGTCTTTTGCTGTTTACCACTAACTCTGTTTTCTTTAGAAGAAGAAGGGGAACATAATTGGGTTTTCAGTGTAGATCAGATGGTAGCAGAGGTTGCAGGTACATACTGGAATTATTACTTTTAAGGGTTTTTAAAAATATGAATTTTGTCACAGATATCTCATTTTCATGTGTTTTTTTCCTAGAAGAAGGTGAGCCAGAGTGGGTTTCTCAAAATTCTGGCCATCCAATTGGCTGTTCCAATGGGAATCATGACTTGGCACATGATGTGCTACAGGTATGCCGGGTGATATGCAATTTTGCTGGACCTTTGATTCAGCTTCACACAGTGTTGTGTTTCATACTTAATGGTATTGCATACAAGAGCAACATGTATGAAAACTAAATAGATAAATATAAGCTTGGGCAAAAAAGGTGCAGAAAAGGAAGGGAATTTATTGAGTTTATTATTACTAGCCTAATAAAGCTTAGATTCATGTATAAAGATTTCCTTTCAAGATGTGTAAGGAATTTTACCATGCTTTGTGTTTTTCCGTGCAAGATTTGCGTAAAGTAGCATCACAGACACCATTTCTTCTCCATTTCTCTATGAGATGACAAAGAAAGATTCTTTAACAATTGATATTTCAGATGTCAATGCTTTACACTAGTTTATGCTGTGAATTGAAGTGGTTCCAAATGTTATAAACGATGATGTATTGATAGGATTTTGCCATATTTTTGCAGTTTTCCCTCAGCAAATATGTCTGAGTGGATCCTGATAACTTTGTTGGCATTTATGTAAATCATATGGAACTGATTTTCTCTTCTTCTCCCCCTTTTCCTCCTTTTTTTGTAGCTTCAAATAAATGATCAACGGTTTGAAGATGCAGATGAAATGGACAGTGAGAACAGCAATGATCATTGTTGAGAGCCCTCGTGTTCTTCTCAAACCTTGTTCTGTTGTCAAACTGATCCTTCGCCTCTTTTTTGTTATATTTAGGAAGAGTTGTATAGTACTTTGCTAATCTATATTTTGAAGTAGAAGTGTGCCCTTGAGATGTTGTTCTGGTGAAGTTGTCCTCTTACATGTTATGGATTCTCTTCAAAATATCAAATGCTTTTCTCTGTCCTCGCAGATTGTGGTATAATTATGTTTTTGGTCCTTCAGTTATTATTTTATATGGAGAAATCTATGATTGATATGTTAACGTGGAGCTGAGTTATATGCTGTTATAAAATAAATTCATGGACCTTATTATCTATATTTTGAGCGGAAAATAAACTCATCCAAGTTAAAAGTGTTGATCGGAGCAATTGCTCTCCGTGCAAATTGTTTTTTCACAGTATTTTCTTGACTCATCGATATACATGGAAAGGTGTTGAAATTCAAATAATAATAAATAAAAAAACCAGTAATGAATTAACTGTGGGTAGAGCAGCAAAATTTTAGTCCAATGGTTAGAGGCAATGTTTTATTTTCTAATATTTTTTGAAGAAATATTGAAATTTCTATAACTTTAAATGTTAAGATTTTTCAAAACTTTAGGGGTCAGTAAGATACTTTTATCTCTAATTTTAAGAATGTCTTTAATTAGCAAACAAACATCTAATATGTCGTGCAATACCCACAAGTGGAAAAATTTTCAAGGGCTGAAGATTAATGGAGATAAATATGATGAGCAAATAGACTTGAAAATTTCAAGTTCAATGAGAAGAAAAATAGTTGGGCCAATAAAACTTACTAGAGATATATTGGGCTGGACCAACTGTTAAATTATACAAGGCCGAAAGAAATAAATATAAAACAACAATGTCAACAAGTGACCCATATTCATTTGCAATCCGCTTGTTACTCTTGAGGCATAAAACAGGATTTATATTTAAACCCTAAAAACCTTAAAAAGTCTTTTCTTCAGCTGAACGAAGCTCGAGCGCCTCAAGATTCCGCCACCGCCACCATGGGTCGTATGCACAGTCGAGGGTCAGTATTTCTTCTCTCAGTCTTCTTCATCGTCAATCATTCATCTCGATTTATTAGTTTTTTAGCGGAATCTGATTGTTTGTTGGCTTTTTATTTCTTTTTTTTTTTTTTTTTTTTTTTGATTGATTTCAGTAAGGGTATTTCTGCTTCTGCGTTGCCTTACAAGAGAACGCCGCCTAGCTGGCTCAAGATCTCTTCTCAAGATGTAAGGGGTTTTTTCCCCTGTTCCGTGCATATCCCTCCCCACATTTTGGTTTTGATTTTATAATTATTGTCTTTCTAAAGGTGGAAGAAAACATATGCAAGTTTGCAAAGCGGGGAATGACTCCATCACAGATCGGTGTCATCCTTCGTGACTCTCACGGTATTGCACAGGTCAAGAGTGTGACCGGTAGCAAGATTCTGCGTATCCTCAAGGCTCACGGTAATGATAAAACAATTGAATTACCCCAATTTCAATTTCTTTTGGTATTGTTCACTGAATTTTTAATTAAGTGTTTGTTATCTTTATTATGTTCAGGGCTTGGACCTGAGATTCCGGAAGATCTTTACCATTTGATTAAGAAGGCCGTAGCTATTAGGAAGCATTTGGAGAGGAATAGGAAGGACAAAGATTCCAAATTCAGATTGATCCTTGTTGAGAGCAGGATTCATCGCCTTGCACGTTACTACAAGAAAACCAAGAAGCTCCCTCCCAACTGGAAATAGTAAGCCCTGCATTCCTTCCTTCCTCTTTACAACAAAGTCACATTTAGAGGATAACTTTTCTTTTTTGAACTGGAAATAATACATTTAGAGGATAAATTTTTTATTTCTAAGTATGGACCCAAATAAAAGAAAATCAAATGTCAAAATAAAGTCTATTGCTTCTTTTTCATATTTACGGAAATTAGATATTTGTATGTACTCAGGGTCATAAGTTTTAGTATGCATTTATATTCCAATTAGTTTATTAATCTGTTCCCTCCTTACAACTGAAGAATATTTTGAAAGCAGTTCGACTCTTAATCGTTCACTTGCTTTGTTTTGAATGCAGTTGAATATCATTTCTTATTCATTCATTTGTTCAACAGCATTGTTGAAGTCTAGGCCCAATAATTATATCTCAATCTTTTAATTAGGAAAATGACAGGATCCTCATGATGCAAGATGAATATATTAATTAGATCGCTCTTTATTCTTCTGTCCTGAACAGCTAAGACTTCCTTATGCTTTGCTAACAATAATCCTGCAAACCTGGGATCTATTTGAAACCACATCTCTGTTACTTGTTTCTCAAATTTGACTAATTTTTGTCTGTTATTAATTTCCTAATCCAAGTTGTGATGATGGCAACTTGTTTGTTCCGTGTGGCCATTTATGCTCTTTTTATTGCTCTCTGCAGCTTCTTCTTGCACTTTGCATTGTTCATTACCAATGAGTACGAGTTTTTATTAGTTTAACCTAGTTATGTTTGACTTTCTTTTATATGCTCCTGAACATTTGCATTGCCACTGATTGCAGATAGATTATCTCCATTACTTGATCTAATTATTTTTCAAAAGCTGATAAAAATTCTGTATTTGCAGTGAATCTACCACAGCCAGCACCCTGGTGGCTTAATCTAATACTGGACCCTGTCCCAATGGTAAAAGTCTGTATTTCCTTAGTGTGAGAGAAGAGAGGTCGTTAAACCAAATTTTGTGACATGTTTTCCGAGAATTTCTGACAAATCAGGATATCTTTCAAGCTTATTGTGTTTATTTCATATTTTTAAAATTTTCTTCGATGGTATACTTCTGTGATGATTTTGATGGATCGGTCCACGCCTTTCCTTGCTTGGGTGGTTCAAAGTTGTATTCTTTTCCGTTTTGTGTTGTTTGTGTTAAGGGCCGTAGACACTGAACAAGAGATATGAGATCCATCCATGCATATCAGAATTTAAAAGTACCAGTGGGTTTTTTTTTTCAGTAGGTAGGGTTCTTTTATAATCATTGGTTAGTAATTTAGTTATTGTTCTGGCGTATTTACGACAAAAGTAGTAGTAGTAACACTGTGCCTGTTTCATGATTCCGAAGCTTTAGTCTTTAATAAAATTTTTTTGTCTTTTTAATTCCTAAATAATTTTCGATTTGATATTTTGATTTTTTTTACTCGATTTTTTAAAAAAATGATCAGATTTTGTAGTCAATTGAGATTTGATCAAATTAGGAAGGGTGTCGTCGTTGATATCAGGTAAAAATTTAACCTTTAATATCCAGATCCAAATTTTTCTTTTATTCTTTTCACATTCTAGACTGCACCCACTGCCGATGATTCTTTTCTTTAGTCTTGATGTGATACTTCATACTTGTCCAGTTCAGAGTACCAGGGTTCCAAAGCAACCACCTAATTAAGAAGATAAGAAGTACCCAGCAGAAAATGCCCATCAAATTATTCCCCTAACAACATTGACATTACCACCATCACCGCCGGGAGTGGTGGTTCCTCCATCGTCACTTGATGGGGTTTTGAGGCAGGATTTCATGATCTTTCTTTTGAACCATAGCAGATTCTGTTTCAGCAGGAGAAGGTTTCCCAACTTCTGATTCATGAAGGTGACACTTCACATTTGGTTACCGAAAAGATTAGTTGTGCTGGTAGCAAACTTTAAAGCTGCCTGGGCATCAACTTTGTACCTCCAAAAAGCAATTTAGGGAGCTGAATTTGGATTTTTTCTGGAGATAAATTTTTACCAAATGAATAGTGTGTTCTCGATAATACCCTTCATAATTTGGTTAAATCTCCATTGATTACAAAATCTAATAGTTTTTTTTAAGAATAAAAAATGAATAGTGTGTTCTCGATTAAATGAATAAAAAATTATTTAGGAATTAAAAAAATTTATTAAGGATCAAAGCAGTGAAAGATTAAGTCATCAAATATATAATAACTCAAATAGGTATATTGTTGAAATTTTTCTATTTTGTTTCCCAGAAATAAAGATGGGCTAGAATGTAGTCTGCTAGTAGAATCCATTTTCTTTATTACGAGGTCCGAATTTATTTTTCCTCCTATCTCATTTTAATGTAGTATCTTTAGTAAAGATACAAAAATTTCTTTGAGGCATCCCTGTAGAATTCTACTTAATTGTGGCTCGGAAAATTTATAAAATATACTAGAGAAAAAATACTAATCAAAGGGTATGTAATTAGAAAAAAAAAAATTTTGACTCTTTAAAGACATTCAATAGATAGAATGACGAGTATAAAGATCATTGATTTTAAATTTAAATCTCACCTATATTTTCTTGGATAAGCGAAATATCGAAGTACATGCGAATGGGTCTAGATATTATTAAAAAAAATTATAATTAGACGTTGATATATGAAGGAAGAATCAATTAAATCGTGTCTCATGGACCATTAAAATGTTTCTCCTTGAATGGATTAAATGAAATCTTAAATTCACTCACTCATATAGATACAACTATTTTAAAAAATGACTACATTGTTTTGCCTATGGGGCTTAGGACATGAATTTAAGATTGGAGCTTAAATAGAGTCACTAATTATGAGTGGAAACAATATAATTTAGTGTACATTTCAAATATAATCTTCTCTTCGGCAACTTTCATTAACATAAATATTTTAAAGGTTATTTAGATATAGGGAGGAAATTTTCCATTTGACTAACTTCTGCTTTGGGGGAGAGTTTTTTTCATCCTTTCTATTCTATACACCTTTTTGCTCATCTACGTCTCCATAATAAAAGAATTTTCTCTCCTTTTCCAGGCTTTCCTACCCTTTCCATTTTATTTAATTTTTTTAAAAATCTAGTAGTGTTCGAATTACTTCTCAAGCATTTTAACTATTCTGTTAAAATTTATAACTTACCAAGGTTAGAAGTATGCAGTGAAATCAAGTTGAAAATAATATATATTATTGACAAGTAAACTTAAATCGAATCGTAATTTACTTGAATTTGAAACTTGTGATAGTTTCGAATATTCAAGTATTTATTTTACACCATATTATATATCATTAAATAAAATAATATATTATCCAATTCATATAAAATATTTCCTATATTTGGTATATTTTTAAAATATTTTATTAATAAAATATATTTACAAAAACACGTGAGGTAAAAGATGTATTTGAAAATCTAGAGTCACTTGGAACTTATTATAAAGATATTTTATTTAATATTATATATAATTTAAATAAAGTTGATTTATTATTGAATTTAACCTAAAATTTAAATTTAGAGTTTTACTTGAACTCAATTATTAATAAATAAACTAAAAAGGAAAAACATTCAAATGGATATGTGGAGATTTAAAAGGAAAAAAATGGGCTTTATTGAGAACCTATTTAACACTTAAAAATGTATAATTGATTGTGTTTAGTTTTGGGACAGATTACTAAAGTGTCATATTTTTGGAGGACATAATTGTCAATCACATCGAAGACCATAACCTAATTTCGTGGCTTTATAAATTCTTCCCAACCCTAAAACTCGGCCGCTGGCTAAAGTTAGTTCGAGTCACAAGTCCGCCCTGCTATCTCAAACTCTTCTGACGGTAAGAATTAGGGTTTCTGAACTAAGGTTCCGGATTTTTCGAACTTTTGGGATTCTGGTTTTCTCTGATCTAAGATTTTGTATATTTGATTATAATTGACAGAAAGTAATCAGTGAAGCAGCAAAAATATGGCGGCTTATGCAGCAATGAAGCCCACCAAGGCGGGGTTGGAGGAATCCCAGGAGCAGATTCATAAGATTAGAATCACGCTTTCCTCCAAGAACGTTAAGAACCTAGAGAAAGGTATTAAATTTCAGAACTTTTTCTCTACGATCTGGTATAGGGAACATTCCAAATTTCTGGTAGGTTACGTATTCAGGTTACGAGCACAGCAATTTATTACTGGTGAAAAAATATTGTATGGGCATTTCTCCTTTGATTTAGATTTCTTGCGGTGGGGAGATATAAGAATAATTTTGTGTAATATTCTTTTATCTCTAGAATTTACTCATCAAATAGAAGTTTGGAAAGATGAAAGTTTGAGTTGGAGGACTTTGATATGGATTCTTCATAATGATCCATATTAATTGTGTTTATCAACTAAACATCACAGGAATTTTTCTGTTACGGGTTTCGTGTAATTTTTATTCTTATCACCATAAATTAAACTGTGAGGTATATTAGAAGTAGCCATCCAACTGCCAATTCAGAATCTTTTTGTTTGTGTTTAGTAACTCATCACTTATTGCGTTTGGGTACTTTGACTTCATAGTGGGAAATGAAAAGGTGAAATTTTTTATTTATTTGATGGCATGAAATGTAAATACCTCGGTCAAAATAAATTTTGCACAATGCAGCTTTTATAAGAAAGATTAACTTATCTATGCTCTGATTACATTAAGCCCACCAGTGTTTTTAATGACTGAACTCGTAACACCCAATATTCTATTGATTATCTGTATCTGTAATTTTGATAGTTTGTGCCGATTTGGTCCGTGGTGCAAAGGATAAGAGACTTAGGGTCAAGGGTCCAGTGAGAATGCCCACCAAGGTTCTTAACATCACTACTAGGAAGTCTCCATGTGGTGAAGGTACGATTTATGTTATTGGCCTTGACTGAAAAATGTTTCTTATAAAAACATTCTCAATCAAGTTATAATACATAGTTTTTCTATTTACTTAAAATGTTTTCTGTTATTGCAATTCAAGATTGATGGTCTGATGTCCTTCAAATTGGAGATTGAAAACATCTATTGTTTTCAGTATTCTAATTAACATTGGTTTCAATTTATTGATTATTATTATTTTAAAAATTCTTTTTCTTTTTCAAATCTATGTGTACTTAGAATATCTTGTCTTCCATTTCAGGTACTAACACCTGGGACAGATTTGAACTCCGGGTTCACAAGAGGGTGATTGACCTTTTCAGCTCACCGGATGTGGTGAAGCAGATTACCTCAATAACTATTGAACCTGGTGTAGAAGTTGAGGTCACCATTGCCGATTCTTAGAGCTAAAGATTTAGCATGAAAATTTTGGATATTAGACTTCTTCAAGAAAGTTAAAGTTTAGGTGCTTGTTAAATTAAATAGTATTTCCATTACATGAAACTCTATGGGCATGTGGTTTCTTTTGTTGATGAAGTAGTTCAATTATATGCTTGACCATTTTACAGGTTTTGCTTACGATTATGCCTCTTAAATATGATTGCATTTGTGCCTAATTCTTTTGTGTTTCTATGGATCAATAACAGTTCCTTCTATCCATGCATTATTGTAGAATATTAGTGATAGTTGAGCCTAATTTGCACTATTACTAAGATGATGGCAGAGGTAGAATCTAGTTTACGAGAAATAGAAAGATGTCATACTCCTTTTTGTAAGAGTAATATCCATGTAAAAAGTTTTCAATTGTTTGGTCATCAGGTCGGACAGTATTGGAATAATATTATGAATGTTTATTAAAATTATCGGAATGATTAACTATTTATAATTTTTCAAGTGCTAACCTCTCCTTTCACACAATATAGGCCACATGTTTTTAAAGATTAACTTTAAACTGTGTTTCATTTATGCTGGCGATTAGAATACAGGGTTTAATACACCTACTTATTGAGGTGCAATTTTGTATGTATCTTATATTGTAGCTTGGATGGCTTGGATGTATTATGTATACGGGAGGGATGGAAGGCTAATGAATTAACATTACAGTTTCTTTTGCTCAATTCTGGAATCAAATGCAATTTTTCAGTTGCTACATTTATCCTCCATCTCTTGGCTTAAACGTTATTTACAGGTTTCTGCTCTAAAAAAAAAAAATTGCACCTGGCTAATACGTCACAACCTTGCCTCTCTTGTTTTTCCATAGTCAAGAGGTAAAAAATATGATTTAGAACCTAGGACTACGAGCCCCAAAACAAGGTCTCATGTCAAAGTGAAACAAAAGCTTCTTTTTGTCTTGGTGGGCCAACCCAAAAGCATTTATATGGAAGGAATTAACATCTATCTATGGTAGAAATTTCTCTACTATTTCAAGAGCCTTAACCGAGAACTCTTGTGCAAACTGTTCCTCGTCCCGCGTGAATAGTAATCAAGATACCAATGGATGAACTTTCTCAATCCCGTTTCTAAATCTGTTGTGGGCTTATAACCAAACTCCCCACGAGCAAAGCTAATATTAGCATGGGTGAAGAGGACATCACCGTTCCGTGGCAACGGTTGCACTTCTTTCTTTGCTTTGACCTTCAACAATTTCTCCAATATGCTGACCAGCTTCGTTACGGGAACAGGGCTAGTATTTCCCAAATTGAACACACGAAGTTGAGCAGGCTCCTTCTTCTTCCCCCCACTCCCAGTACTCTTCTCAGCTGTATCCAGTGCACCCAAACACCCTTTAACTATATCATCAATATAAGTGAAGTCTCTGGCCACACTTTTATGATCAGGGCCTTCAAATATCGAGATTGATTTTCCTTTCAATATATCCTTTGTGAAGAAGAAATACGCCATATCTGGCCTTCCCCAAGGTCCATAAACAGTGAAGAATCTCAATCCCGTGATCGAAAGACCATAGATATGATTGTAAGTATGGGCAATCTCCTCCCCAGCTTTCTTTGTGGCCGCATATAGACTTGCCGGTCGATCCGTTCGATCATTCTCCGAGAAGGGCACTTTGGCATTGAGTCCGTAAACAGAGCTTGACGATGCCCAAACGATTGCCGGCTGAGGATTGGCTATTTTACAGGCTTCAAATATGCTAACGAGCCCCGCAATATTGCTATAAACATAAGAGCCCGGATTTTTCATTGCGTACCGGACCCCTGCTTGTGCAGCGAGGTGCATTACGTGCGTAAATGAAACAAGGTCAAAGATTTTGCGTAGCAATTCTTGGTCATTGATATCGCCTTCAATTACAAACACCCCAGCATGCTCCAAGAGTTTCTGGCGTGCCCTCTTCAAAGAGGGATCATAATAATGATTAAAATTATCTAGACCTACAACTCCATCTCCGCGGTGCTTCAATGCGATAGAAACGTGAGTTCCCACAAAACCGGCAGCCCCTGTAACCAAAACAGAGAGGTGACCGGCGCCGCTACTTCTGGTACCGGAATCATCAGCAGAACGGGGGGTTGCAGATTTCTTAATCCGTTTCTCCCATTTTAGACCGCTCCAATGGACATTAGAAGGGGAACCTGAAGGAGGAGATAGGAAGATCAGATAGAGGACCGCGATAAAAACTGTGGACCAAAAAACAAGCCTTGCAGAACAAGCCCATCTCCGGTGACCATGGTGATATTTTTCCATCTTCAATCTTCTGAGTGCTGTTCGATTATTGGTTACTCCAGATTGGAGTGACATTTACAATAATACAATCCAACATTATTGTGCTGAGAACTTGTTCTTGTCATCTCCTGCAGGCATTCTGGATATGTAACTAATTTTGTTTGTAGGATAAAAGGGAAAACAAGATTGAATTATTAGAGAGGTTCGGGAAACTTTTGAGTTGTAATTGATTTGTCCTCTTTTTAGGAATCTTTTGTTCCTTGAATCTCAGGTTTGGTTTATCAAATATGGCGAAAATGAAAAGTATCAAGAGAGAAAAAAGCTTAGTTTCAGGGGAAGGAGTTCTATTTGCATGCAAAATTCAAGGAAGAAGTTGAATAACTCAAACCATACATATTAATTAAAGAGTGTGTAAAAGTTTTTTCTATGAGATTTTTTTTTCAACCTAGTCTTCTGTACATCTTCTACAATATCAATAATAACAAGAAACGTATGTTTTTTAAAGATATATTTTATTAATAAAATCCTAAAAAGTATATACTAAATTCTAAGAATAAATGATTTTTATTAGTATTAGGTATTTTATAATCCCTCCATCACTAAATATAAGTTATTCCAATTAACTTTTCTTACAACTAATTATAAATCATTATTGACAATAAATTAAGTATTTAAATGTGTTTTTTCTTTTACCTGTATGTTGTGTTAGTTTGATTAGTATATAAATATGAACCTTTTATGAAGAAAAAAGTAATATTATTTTATTTGATGACGTGGAATACGTGATAAAATATTCCAAGTCTTTTCTTTCAAAAAAAAAACCATCATTTAAGAAAATCGTCCTTAATTATTTCGTCCAAAAAGTCAAATTTGATCCATTGAATAAATATAGAGGATACTTAAAACAATGACAAAGAATTTTTCTTCCCTTTTTTTTTCTTTTTGGAAGGAATTTGTGTTTACTTTCCACGAAAGAAAGAATGTTAAGAGATACTTTCCTTAGCATTTCTTTAGAGGTCTTTTAGCATTTATGTTAAATTCATCAATTTTTATGAAAAGTGACTACTATTTGTAAAATTGAAAGTTTATATTAATTTTATGATCCTAGTTTTATCAGGTAAAATTAAAATCGTAACAACCTTTCATCTATAATAATATATTTTCAAGATTTTCTCGTAGAATTGATAGAGATTGTACAACTCAATTAAAGAAGAACATACTATTAAAAAAATGTAAGGGGATAAAAATTGTATACAAAACTAGATTGATTTGATTAAAATACTTTTAAAAATGAAAAATAAATCAAAAATAAAATCCACTAACCCCATCTCTTGGCTTCATCAATGAGTATACGTAATTATGATTTTTTTAAACTCTATTTGAAATGGATTCAAAGCCTCCAAACATGGAGCCATAGATAAGAATGAAAATTTCCATGGGCCGTGAAGATTCTCCAAATGGTGTTTTGCACACATTGCCAATCTGGGCTCTCTCTATAGTCTGTCCTTTTCATTTTGCTCGGGGGAAAAGAAAACAACTGCCACGATAAAAAGTGTATTGGACTTGTTAAATTTGTTTCTGTATCTTTTTTATTAACTTAATTATTGGTGGGAGCTCTTAGTTAGTAGATGTAAGTCTTTAAATTATGGAAGTGAATAATGAAACTTTTTATTAAAAATCTAATTATTTTAAAAAATAAAATATTTATTTTCAAATATGAAAACTGAATGTTGGATTTTAAAAAAGAATTGGAAATTTTGTGTTTTAAAAAAGGCAAAGAATACTAATCAAAGATCCCACTAAAATCTCAGTATCATGATTAGTCCATTTCTCAAAGAGGGGGGTGAAAGTATGATGATTAATCCAGACAACGACCGCAAACAGCATGCTAGATAATGACCCGTTTGGGTCATGTAAATAAAGTCGCCAAAATGGCGTTCCCAAGTAAATAACAGTTTTGGTCTGGCTTTTGGATTGAATATTTTTATTTTTATTTAAAGGATAAATTAAGAGCAGGCTTTTGGTTTTTTGGTAATTCCCACGCCCGATTGAAATTTCTTTCGGCTAGTTACATGACCCGTTTGAAATCCCCTTTTGAGTACACATTTTCTATTTATGGGGTAATCTTACTTTTTTGTCAGTTCAATCCAAATCCACCGCCCTAAAATGGTACAATCAACGGTCTTAATTAGGAAACCAATTTCTGATGAGAATAATTAATTAATTTATCAAAAATAAATAAATAAAACAGATTACAAATACTTCCAAAACGATCATTTTTGTCCTGTGGTTCTTTTCTTCGCTTCAAGACAATTTCCAAGGGGCCAATCGCCAGCTGCAAATTATGGTCACCAGCTTGCTAATTGTCCTTCTCATTTTCTATTTAATTTCACTTGAAAAAAAAAAGAAAAACTATTCGGGCTTTTGTAATGGACGTGATGATTGAAAGTTGCCCTCGATGTGGATTGTCTGTTCGGATTCTTTAAAATAAATAAATAAATAAAGAATACAACTTAGGAAGAAAGAGGAAGGCGATGAGTGTTTAGAAAGCAAGGGATTATATGGAATTTAACCAAATTAAACCATATGATTTTTGTTTTTTCCGACTACAAATTGTTTCTCCCCATGTTTTTTTTTAAGATTACTCTTTCTATTGTTGTAATTTAAGTGACTCCAATTTTTTATCTTGAAATGTTCTCCTTTTTTTTTCGAAATAAATATATTCTCAATTTAAGTTACATATATTAATTTATTTAAATATATTTTTATTTTAAAAAATAAAATAAAATAGACCTTCAACTTAAAACAAATTAAGTACTTATTTTAATGTTTATTTTAACACATAATATTAAGAATTTGAGATGTATAATTCTTTCTCCTTGAAAGTCGTGGATCCTTTGTTAAACGAATAAAGTCGACATTAATTAACAAAAATCACCCCAGTAAATATTTCTTAAAAATTAAATTGTTAACGCTTGAAAGGTTTGATCAATGTTTTCAGAAAAGGACCGGTCATTGAACCGGAAAAGTTATTGGTTTAAGATTTAATGGTTTAACCGTAATTGGATCGGTAATTGAACCGATTAATTTAATAATTAAAAAATATTTATTATATAGATTAAAATATATCAAAATAATATAATTTATTCTCAAATTAACA
>JAOXNR010000022.1:847642-860391 GCA_028571225.1 Parsonsia alboflavescens
TTTTGTTTATTTTTCAGTTTAGTGTATTAAGTTTTTAATTTTATCAATTTAGTCCCAAAAATTTTTAGAATAAAAACCGACCGGTTTTCACTGGTTTGAAAAAATTCCACCGATTTTTTAAAAAATAGGTTTTTTCCCTTAAATCGGACCGATCAACTGGTCGGTTCCTAGTTTGACCGGTTGGACCGGCCGCTCCGGTCCACAAAACATTGGGTTTGATTGTTCAGATGAAGGTAATTTCTAGAGGTCAAAACAAATAAATAAATAAATAAGACAACTCAAAAAAAAAAAAAAAAACCATATTCTTCTCTAAATTTCATATTGTTTTATTTATGCATTTTTCTAAAGAAAAATAAATTGACTAAATCATGTCTAAATTTTCTTTGGAAGCAAATACTAAAATCCATCACAATCGTGCATGAAAATTTCTCACACTTAGAGTACATAAAATAGAAGTTTAGGAATAAACCTGAGACCTTTAATCTATAAATTCATCGTGCCATCTATTTGAGATGGTTCCGGATCCAATCTTGCTTGTGTTTTATTATGGAAAGAAAGAAACAGTGTCGGCAAATCAGTCAAAGCATTAAAGTCGCGGAAAAGAGTCTGATTGAAAAAATGCTGATGGTAAGCAGCGCCACTGAAAGTCAAAGTTATCCTTGTGAACAGACATTATACACTGACATTCAAGAAAACACTTTTTTGAAAATCATTTACTAAATAATTTAATAAATCACATATTTCAAATCTTTAGAAAATACTGGCTCCTTTTTTAGTGATGAGAGATTGTTCGCAGATCTAAATATTTTTTATATAATTTAAAATGTTTTTTTATTTCACTGGATCTTTAGAGTACACAGTTATCGAAAAAGCCTTTTTCAAAGTGTAAAAGGCAAAAATAATATTATCATTTAATTGACTGAGTTGACATATAATTAGTTTTAAGCAATTTTTTCCTTCTATATATATTGGTCAATAGACAAAGAAAACATAATTGTTCATTCTTAAAATATTTTCTAAAGAGTAATTTTTAAGTGCACATAAATAAATAAAATAAACTATATAAATATATATATATATATATATTTATATATATAGTTTTGCTAAAGCACGCTTCGCAACGCGTCTTAACGCGCGTTCCAACCGTTATCGTTACGAAATTTTTGTTATAGTGCTCATGCAGCCAACCAAGTGGAGCAAAAATTCTATAAAGATAACAGTTGGAGCGCGTATTAAGACGCACTCCATAGTGCATCTTAGCAAATCAGTTTTTATATATATATATATATATATATATATATTTTTATATAATGGTTATTGGTGCATTTTAAAAGTCTTTAAAAAGGTCTATATATAAAAAACATATACCACTAAAACAACCATAAATTAAGCACATCTCATGCATTCTTCCAATGATTAATGAATAACAATTATTACTAATTCAAAACGAATTAAAGCTCACGATGACTTAATACTCTTCAACTTCTTCCTCTTTAATTATTATTATAAAACTGATAAGTTATATAACATTAATTAAAAGGAGTTGTTCGAGATAATTCCTTGTCAATCAAATTTCGGTTGATATTTGGATTTTGTTTCATCATGTTTATGTTTGAAGACATATGTCATATATACTTCCCCTCATTAAATATAAGTCACCTATTATTATTTTATAAAAATTAAGATTTTTTTTTCCTAAAGTATCATCTAATTATCCTTTTAAAAATCTCAATGTCATTTCATGAGAGGAATAATATAAAAAAAATACCTTCAAATATATAATTAACTAACAATAATAACTTATATTTAGTAATAAACAAATTAGGTATAATGACTTGTATTTAATAATCGAGGGAGGAGTACTTTACTTTTTGAATAAATTTAAACTTGTCTAATCTAATGCAATTTTTAGAGGATAAATTTCAAACAGATGACATTTATCAATTTCACAAACTCCAGTCTATAATAATCTCTTAATACATTATTTTAGCACTTGAATAAATTAAATTTGATTACTTAAACTTATTAACGAATAGAGTCCAATATTGTCAATGAATTATTAAAAAAATAAAAATGAAGATAGAAATTTTGTGATGGTCACTAACACCCACCCCATAATGAAATCTCACATGCATATTCACGTAATAAATAAAAAGGTAAATTTCTTGGAAAAACACTAGAGAAAAATTTGGTGTCCAATATACCATTCAAATATATAAGAATTTCTAAGTCTAAAATTGAATACTTTTTGTTGATTTGATTAAAAAATTATAAAATGTATTTGATTTTTTAAACTTACAACCTCTATTCTTCTCATTAATGTGATTTTTGAAGGAACGTTTGATCCGTGGATGCAATTTTTTTATTTAAGAATATGTTTAATGAAACCTTTAGTTAAAAAATTAATAATCATTATTTTTTAAAATAAAAAATTGAACATTTAAATCTGCATGGAACCATAAGATATGTAGTATTCTAATGTCGTTATTATTATTTGTGTGGGTGAAGAGCAGAGTAACAGTACAAGATATATGAACTGCCTCAAATTTCAACAAAACGAAAAGATCGGTGGAAAGAAAAGGGAAAAAATGAGTACTCCCATACTTTTAGTTCATTCAAATATTTTGAACGGGGCCCACTTCCAAGATTTAGGCCACCATCCGTTCTACAATGCAGAGTAGGCCCAAACCCACTGAGTCTGAGACTGCTGCCAGTGCCAGTGCCAGTGCCAGTGCTCGGCAAATAATGGACGTCCGCTGATGACGCGTGGTCCCACTCCCGGTTGCCGGTTGCTGGTATACGGCTTTGGTGTTCAAAAGCAAGGTAACCCATTGACCGGGATGACTAGTTTCCAAGGTTTTCGGCCTTTCCGCCCCTTTGTTGTCTCCGCAACAAACTCCACGTCCAAATAGAAGCGCGTGACAATTGTTGCCGGGAACACAGTCGTCAGCGCACGCTTGTGTTCGCTTGATTCCTGTCCGGAAAAAGATTCAAAAAGAGACCAGAGCAGTGATGCTGCAACTTGACTATGAGTGACCGCAAACAAAAGTGCCAAATAAGAGGTTTTCTTTTTTCCCAAATAAGATAGTGTCCAGCTCAGTTTTTCTTTTATTTTTAAATATTTAAAGATTACTAAAATTATATGTTTATATTTTCTAACATATATATATATATATATATAAATTCTTTCGGTATTTCTCGTTTTATAAAACTATCGAAAAAAATATTATATTTGTAATAAAATTAGATAGCGTTGAACTATACAATCCTTTCGATACTCGTAAGCTGAAGACAACTCTAAACAAGCGTTGAACATAACATTAGGACGGCCTGCATGAGTTTGATTGGATGGGGCTGGATGGGCCACACACATCGCTTTCGTACTCGGCTTGTTGATAGCGGTTTTCTTTCATGCCCACTGGCTTCTACTCACACCACATAATTAAGGGCCGCGCCATTCACTCCGTGATTAAACACCATCCCTTTCGATCTCCATTCTCCAGTCAGCCTGCTTTCTCTTGTTGTAGTAGGGTTTTTTTCTTCTTTTTTTTTTTTTTCAGAGTTCCAGTTCCAAACTTCCTATTTGTCCTTTTTCTTGGCCAAATATACCCCCCACCCGAAATGTAAATGCCGTACCATTGTAGAGTCTGGACAATCCCTTTAGATCATCATAATGACTAATGAGTTCCCAACCCAGACTTTTAATGAATAAATTTTGGATTCTTTTGCATTGATTATGGTCACGGATCACCATCATCATACATCATCGACCTACCTTTTCCATCTCGTGATCCTTAGTTTTTCGAGTTATATGATGTTTTTAATTACGGATAATAGCTTACATGATAGATAAATTTGTTTATGATTCTTTAAACCTTTTTTTTTTTTTCTAAAATGCATAATAATTCCAGACAAAAAAAAAAAGCATAAATAGAATATTGCCCGTATTTCGAAATGACATTTATTCAACTTAATATTTTTTACTATATAAAAAGTGCATGTACGTGTAACGATTCCACATGTCCTCTAGCAATTTGCATTTGATGATAAATAAAACATAATGAGATATTTTCATAATAATTTATGCATAATTTGTATGATTCTCCCTTAGTCCCCTTTTTAATTGTCTCTAATACTCTTCAACCGTCACATGTGGTTTTTGAAACATAGTTGCACGGCGTCTGCTAATTTTGTTACAATCTGTGTGTAATAATGATCATGTACAATTTCGCTTGTTCCTCTAATACTATCTTATCTTTCGGCAATAAATTTCATACCTTTTTTTTCTTGTTTTTCTTTTGTGGGCTCGGGTGATTGCGAGGGCTAGGGAGAGACTTAAAAACAATATCAAATGATAAAATATTAAGGGGCTTTTCGCAAAAATGATCCAATATGTTTAGATCAAAAAATTTTTTAATTTCCTTTTTTTTTTTTTTTTACAATCATCAATGTCTCATATCAATTTATGGGTAACTATAATAGTCTACACCACCAAATTCCGATTATTTTCACTGCTGCTCTAGTCACATGACAAACTTATGATAAATTCTTAAAGATAAAATTATCCTTATAATTTAATTTTTTTAAAAAAAATACAGGAAAAAAAAATTTGCATTTAGCATTGTAGATTTTGATTTCAGCATTTTTTTAAGTAAACCTCTTGTTTTGCTTATTTAAAAAATTAATTAATCAATTACTTAAAGTGTAAAGACAATTTTACATCTAATAATTTCTTACAAGTTTGTCATGTGACCAGAGCAACATTAAAAATGATCAGAATTGGATGGTCTCTCTACTCTACAACAACATTTTTTTTTTAACTAAACGATGTCGTTTCGTTGGCTCATATTGCACGTGGTGTGCGATGCCTCATATATTAGACAGTCTCTTTATATATAGAGAGAGAGAGGAAAATTGTGGTGTGCTGAATAGTACGGAAATTGGTATGCTATTAATGGAAAAAATGACTGCAATCTTCTACGACGTCGGTTTTTTTAATCTTCTACGAATTGGTATGCTCATGCATTCTTCCAATGAATAATGAATAACAATTATCATTAATTCATAACGAATTATTATTAAGTTCTCGATGACTTAATAATCTTCAACTTTTTCCTCTTTAATTATTATTGTAAAACTTACAAGTTACATATCATTAATAAAAAGGAGTTGTTCGAGATAATTCCTTGTCAATCAAATTTCAGTTGATATTTGGATTTTGTTTCACCAGGTTTATATTTAAAAATGTGTGTCAAATATACTTTCCCCTTATTAAATATAAACCACCCACTATCGTTTAATAAAAATTAAAGTTTTTTTTTTAAAAAAAAAATTATCATCTAATTATCCTTTCAAAAATCCCAATATCATTTAATTAGAGGGATAATATAAAAAAATACCTTCAAATACATAATTAATTAACAATAATAATTTATATTTAATGACAAACAAGATAAGTACAATGATTTATATTTAATGCCGGAATGAGTACTTGACTTTTTGAATAAATTTAAACTTGTCCAATCTATTGTCATTTTAGAGAATAAATGTCAAACAAACAACATTTATCAATTTCATAAACTCCAATCTATAATAATCTTTTAATAGGTTATTTTAGCACTTGAATAAATTTGATTACTTAAACTTATTAACGAATAGAGTCCAATATTGTCAATGAATTATTAGAAAAATAAAAATGAAGATAGAAATTTTGTGAAAATGATCGAAATTGGATGGTGTGAACTATTATGGATACCCATAAATTGATATTGATATAGTACATTAATGGTTGAAAAAAAAAGCATAACGGATTCAATAATGTTTTGGTCAAAGCATGTGAGATTATTTTGATGAAAAACCCAATATTAAATTTATAAAGATGAGGATAAAATAATTAATAATATATTTATTTAAAGTTCTACAAAGTTACAATTACAAACGCACTCTTTTTTTTAGTTGATTTATATATCTTTAGTTGAATTGGGAATTGGAAAAGATGTAAATCAAGTAATTCATTAATCCCTCCAACGTACCCTTTTTTTTTTCTTTTCCTTTTCCTGAGATAAAAGTTGAAGACACTTTTAAAATTTTAAATTAAAGGATAGATATTAATTTTAAATCGGAAGGGAATAATATTTTTGACATTAAATGAATTAATAAAACTAGCTGTATACGAATTGTAGTAATTATTTTCTCAGATAATTTAAAATAAAAATAGAATAATACCTTTTACCTTCTCCCAAAAAAAATAAAGGTAAAAAATTAACCCTAGGAAAAGATTTCCAAAAGGTGAAAAACACCGATGAAAGTTACCATCTGACAATAGCAATTACTGAGAAAGGCGCAGCATGAAATTAGAAGTAATAGTACAAGTAGCAGTACGCCGAGAGCATCGTCTCAAGATTTCATTTTTATTCTTATTTTATTAAGGCCGAACGTAAGTTTAAACTTTAAACCACTGTAGAAGGGAAAGCGTTACATATAGGCTCAAACTCCAACAAATATGCCGTGCCTCCCAAAGCAAAAGGACGCTCCTCACGCGGTCCCATGTAACGATTAAAAGGCGTGCTTTGCTCCCCCCTCAGCCTCCTCACTTACATCTGCCCCCTAAATTCCAAACCTACCCCTATTTCCCCCCGGGTTCCATAGCTTTCTACATGTAGTCGTACCATGCTTTGTGACATGGGGATGAACTGAAATCTGAAATTCTATTCATTCAAAAATGGTTAAGAAAATAACTAAGTTCCAAATAAAATTTAATTTGTTTGTCGTGAGATATAAAAATGTTAAATCATTTTTTTTTGAAGAAAAACTAAAATACTATTCGTAATATACTACAACCAAATAAAGGTTTTATTAGTTTCAAAATGAACTTAGTTGTTATAATTTAACACATTTCTTAATTGTAAATAAAGATAATTTTTAAATTAAATGTGACGGCCTATTAAATTTTAAAGATATTTTAAATATATTTGAGTTCGTTTATAATTGGACATTCACACTTTATAAAGATTAAAGGGTGTCATCCACTTTAATTTAAATTTCTTCTTCTTTTTTTAATGTAATTAGTGATGGATATGTGATTTTGTATAATTTAAATATTTAAAATTAAAGACATAGTTAATAATTTTTAACATTCAAAAATATATTTATTTTAAAATGATGGATAATCAACTTCAAATATACTATTAAAACACCTCCACGGATATTTAGTTTTAAATAGAGGATATACTGTTTATTAGTAATATTTCTATTACTCCTCTGTAGTTAAATTTTCTAGGAAATTTAACATATTTTTCGTCAAACAAAGAAAATTAGTTTAGCTAATATAGTTTTTTTAAAATAAATTGACTAAAAGTTAAATTCCTAATGCTAAATGTAAAAATTAAAATGATTTATATCTTGAAAATAAAAAAACAATTTAATTCATTTAATACTATATAAATCGTCATGTCTTATGATTTATGATTAATAAAAATAAAGATATTTTTACTAAAAATAAATTCAACTCTTTAATTTGTTTGGTTCATTTATGCTCTTTAATCTTCTCATAAATTAGTCATCATAAAAAAAAAACACTCAGTTCTTGAGTAAAAGTAAATATTTAATTTTAATTAACAACATTTTGGAAACTCCTATAGTAATTCTTGCACAAAAGAAAAGAAAATACTACTAGTGGTACAATGATAACACCTGACCTGACCATGGTCCCTTTTCCATCCCATTTTTTTTCCCGCGCAACACATAACAATAACCGAAAGCCCATATCTTAATCAGAATATCAGAAACAGTGAGATGAAATGACGACGACGATCCCCATCATCATCATGATCATCCATCGATTTCTCATGGCCCACTTTAGGCCCCACCTTCCCCACCCACATTTTTAAGAATCCATCTGTCCTCCATTACCCTCCTCATTCAAACATCCACTCCCATCTCTTCTCACATTGCTCCTACTGCTGCTATCCGTAACAAAAGATTTTTTTTTTCTGTCTCTCTATATAAAACCCATCTCATTCTAATTCCGCTCCATCAAATTGTTACTCATTTACTCTCGCTACCATGCCAGCGCCACCGCTTACGGTGCTCCTTAGCAGTGTCATTATCACACTTTCCCTTTCCCTTTCTGCTGCTCCACCGGCTCACGGGTGGCGTCCATGGCGTAACCAGAAGGCCAACGCCACTGATTTTATCTTTGGTGGGTCCAAAAAATATGAGGGTTCTTCCGAGTTCGTTCATTTAAGGTACCATATGGGTCCGGTGCTTACTGCCAATATCACAGTATATCCAATATGGTACGGCAATTGGCAAAAGTCCCAGAAGCGGATCATCCGGGAGTTTATCGGCTCTATCTCGGCGGCGGGTTCGAGAAAACCTTCCGTTGCCGGCTGGTGGAAAACGGTCCAGCTCTATACTGATCAGACAGGTGCCAACATTTCCGGCAATGTTCATATCGGCGCTGAGAAAAACGACCGCTTCTATTCCCACGGTAAATCTTTAACTCGGCTATCCATACAATCCGTGATAAAAAGTGCGATCACGGCCACCACCAAGCCTTTGCCGATCAACAACAAAAGCGGAGTGTACTTGCTGCTCACATCGGAAGATGTGTACGTCCAGGACTTCTGCAACAATATATGTGGCTTCCACTATTTCACCTTCCCTTCCCTTGTGGGCTACACTCTACCGTACGCCTGGGTGGGGAACTCAGCTAAGCTGTGCCCAGGAGTTTGCTCGTACCCATTCGCGGTGCCGGCATTCATTCCAGGATTAAAAGCGATGAGGTCACCTAACGGCGACATCGGGGTGGACGGGATGATAAGCGTGATAGCTCACGAGTTGGCCGAGCTAGCAACGAACCCACTAGTGAATGCATGGTACGCCGGTCAGGACCCAGTTTTCCCGGTGGAGATAGCAGATCTTTGCGAGGGTATTTATGGAACCGGAGGAGGGGGGTCGTACACTGGGCAGATGATTAACGGTGCAGATGGTGCTACGTACAACATGAATGGAATCCGACGGAGGTTTTTGGTGCAATGGGTTTGGAACCCTTCGGTTAATTACTGCACTGGCCCTAATGCCCTTGACCAGTAAATTGTTCATTTACTCTTGGGATGTGAGGGGAAAATTTGGGAAAAAGTGCTGGCTTTGGTCGTTTGCCTTGGTGGCTTCAAACTTGTTCATTTTCCTTTTGCTTTTTCTATATTTGGTTCTTTGGCATTTGATTTTTGAACTTGCTAATGTTAATTAATGGTGATTATGATTAGTTAAGTTAGCTAAGCTTGTTTAATTTAGAATGCTGTAATAAATATACGTATACTATTTCTGTATACTTAATAGATGGCGTCCGTACTGGCGATGTGTACAGAGGCACTATTCAATTTCTTTTCTTACCCTTCTCAATTTATATTTATTATTATTTGGTTCAACAAATTCTTACAATTACTTACAGGAGTATATTTTAAAGTACAATTTCCAGATTATGTATTTTCTCTCTGTTGCATTGTAATATAACCACGCGAAGCTAAATTTGTTCCAAAATCACTTTTTAATGCAATATTGCTGGGAATACGCAGTGTGCTGATACTGATTAGCAGTAAGACAATTGGAGTACAAAAGTCGAGAGCAAAATTAAAATGGACAAAAAAAGTATTTATATTTTAAATAATAATTCGGTTACAGTACTCGATCCATTCAGCTTGATATTGCTAATAATGAAGGACACTTGCGTCTGATTTTAAAATATTAACGATTTCCCCTTTATTTATATAACTATGTTCTTTTCATTTATATATGAAATTAAAAAATTAATGTTTTTTTTAGTAATAAAAATATCAATAATAAGAAGAAGACGACTTGTATAAATACTTAAATATAATAAATTTTCTTATGAGAATTGAAGGATGGAATGGTGAGAATAGATATTAGTATGTTTGGCTCAAGATCTCTTCTTACACAAAATTTGTGTCACTCAGCAAAAATTTAACATGAGTTTTCTTGTATTTCAGAATTTAATTTATCTTTTTATATTTTAATATATAAAATATATCAAAAAGATGATAATTAAAGACTATCAATAATATTTTTATTAATATAATATGAGTTAACATGCATATGTATAATAAAATATCTGCACATATATATATATATATATATTTGTATCCTAATCATCATTTGATGTTCTTTTATCTCAAAAGGTTAAATTATTTTTCATTCTTATATCATTATTTAAATTTCTCTCTCACATCTAAAAAAAGAAACCCATAAATATCTCTTTTTAGACGAAGCTACCATAAATAAGTCAAACATATTTTAGTGGTAAGGTGCATGAATCTTATTAATTGTAATATGCTCACAAAATATTAGAATATTTATATTTAAAGGAGGAAATATTAATTCTTTTTTTAAAAAAAGTTATGGTAAGGATTTTTTTTTTTTTTTTTTTTGACATAGTCTGTTTGGATGTTATTTTGATTGATTTAAATATTTATCACTTCATCCTTATAAGTTTCAAATCAACTGATAATATATATGTCTATATATATTTGAAAAAAAAACTAAAATGTAAAGAAATTATTGATTAAATGACTAAAATTAAAAATTTAAGGATAATTAATTAATTATTTTTAAGGGCGAGTCATACTCATAAGTTGGTTAGCCATTCCATTTAGAGGTTAGAGTTTGGCATGGCGATTAAAATGTGTAGGTAGAAGAGTTACTAAGTACGTACTTTTTTTTTATTTTTTAATTTTTTTAGCCATGTTTAAATCATTTTATTCCGTTTATTTAAAAAATATTGATGAAATTTAAATTTGAGATTTATGATTCGGTAATCGTCAATTTATCCATTAGAATATTTTTAAAAGGACAAGTACATATTTAGTTGCAGATCTTGAAATTTGTTTTAATTAATGAGAACAGATTTGTACCCGATGATGATTAGAGCAAGGCCAATGGTGGGGAGTCTAATCATGTCACACACAGCATCAATTGTTCAATACTATTATTCTTTTGTGTAACGTGTCCGTAATATTATTGTAATTGTATATATTTATATACTGTTCAAGAGAGAATGCATCCAAGCGTAACATTTATTTATTATGACAATTTATAATTACGTTAAAAGAAAGTTTAAGTCTCAAATTTCATACTAAATACTAGTTTGCTTTAATTATCGAACAAATAAGAAGTGTTTTAATAGTTTTTTTTTCTTTTTTAAACATTGCACTTTAAATTTTACTAATACATACTCCATCAAACTAGAATTGGATGTCTATATTTTTACTTTGAATTGTCTAAAAATGAATGTTCCATTTCTTAAATTAGTTTTTTTTAAAAAAAAGTTGATATTGTTAAGTGTAAAATGAATTAATTTTATTCAAAATTGTTGCAAGTTAAAATGAATTATTCAATTTAGAATGAAAGGAGTATAATTACATTCATTAAATTAATTATTTTATCTTTCAAATTTAATAAATAAAATTTCAATATCTTATTATTAATTAAAACAAAGTTTTCAATATTCATTGAGAATTCCTATATGGGTCTACCAATACTAAAAGGAAATAGAAATTGAAGATAATACACTCTCTTTAAAATTGAATATCATTACTTCTAGTTTAAATTTTTACTTAATAAATAAAAATATTTTTATTATTTTAAAATTTATGAATGACTTTGCATAATTTTTCCAATAATTAAATAAAACACAAAAAAAGTGTTTAAAATAAAATAATAAAATATAAATGTAATTACGAACAAGAAGAAACTAATTAAAAAAGATAAAATAACACCAGTTAGAAACGATACAAGAATAGAATACCATGAGAAGCAGGATGGTAAATGACTGAGGCAGAAATTAAAAAAGAGTCAAAAAATGGTTAAGAAAGCGACGTGGTTAGGTTTAGAGGGTCCCCCTGAGAGTAGTGTTAGTATTAGTGTGCAAATCCCGAGGAGGTCAGAATGGAATCGTACAGGGCAATGCTCTTTAGTCTTTTCTCTCTCTGTTTTTCTCCAGCAAAAGAGAAGACACCCCTGCCGCTTTTCTAGTACACTTTTGGGAAAGTGGCTCGCCAATATATGCGATTTTATTTGGTCGTCTTTCAAATTTCTCTTCCATCCCTAATTGAAAATACTATATATTCCACGTCACACTCTAAATTTACTGCTACAGCTACTAGTGGTTTAGTTTATAAGGAGAATATATTTATTTTAACAAAAAAATTAATTCCAAAATAAAAATAAAAATATTCATTGTATAATGAAAAGAGTTTTAATTTTCTTAAAACCAATAGTTATCTTATTTACAAATCATTAATTCTCCATTTTCTTCCTCGTCTCTCCTTTTCGTTTGTTAATGAAGATTCAAAGCTCATTTTGCCGTGGCAACAACTTGCAAAAAACACAATTCCAATATTCAAAATTTCTTTTCTAATAATTAATGTAAGTGGCGATGGAATTTGAGAAAACAATGTAAGACTCAAAATCGAGCCCTTAATCACCTAGATCGATGCATAAATGAAATAGGGACATACTTGATGTCGACTCTATTGCAAGATAGCGTAGCGGAAACACAGATCTGAATTGCTGGAGACTTTTCTCCCTTCTGAGCCATCTGTATGCCTTCTGTCTGGCAGATGAGAAAACCAGAGAGAAAACTAACGTATTGTCTTATTTTCTTCTTGTTATCTGTCATCAATCCTTATTCTCTCATAAAAGGCTAATCAGACCCTTTATTGTCTGAATCA
>JAOXNR010000022.1:860491-884800 GCA_028571225.1 Parsonsia alboflavescens
AGCGGAAGCACAGATCTGAATTGCTGGAGACTTTTCTCCCTTCTGAGCCCTCTGTATGCCTTCTGTCTGGCAGATGAAAAAACCAGAGAGAAAAGAGAGAAAACTAACATATTGTCTTATTTTCTTCTTGTTATCTGTCATCAATCCTTATTCTCTCATAAAAGGCTAATTAGACCCTTTATTGTCTGAATCATCATTGAGCCAAAGGGAGGAGACCCAGCATTTAGAGTCCCAACCCAATCCACTCATCACGGATTGAGCCCGTCAGCCCACACTATGCCAATCCATATTCACATATTAAAAGCCCTAAGATCTTACTTAATTAACTGATCTTTAATGATTAAATAATCTAGCCCACCAAACGGGATTAATTGGAATAAATCCAACAAACAACTCTATAGTTAAAAAGAATATTTTGGTAAAAATTTAATTTGAAATATTTTAAAATAAAAATATAAAGGTCTAATTAGCAATGGAGGTAGCAGTAATGTCCTGCAAAATTAGTTTACCTAACATATCTATCCATCGTGGGAACAGAATTTACTTGTTTCGATAGTACTAAAAAAGATTTGGTTGGGCTTGGGGCCATGATGAAACCAAGTCTGATGAAGAATGGCAGTAAATAATAGCGCAAAGTATGACTGCATTGCCATTTCCTACTTGGTACAACATTTAAATTCTGATATTATTGTTTCTTTAAAGAAAGCGCGTGCTATTCCATCTGTTGAAAGTAGTACTGGGTGACATTTTCTACTTTTAGAAAATTCAAATTAAATTTATTATTTTACCTAATTAAGAATATACTCTAATTTAATTTTTTTTTTAACACCTTCTATAATCTATATATAATGACTAAAGTACATCTATTTTGTATTGGAAGGAGTACCACAAAGAAACACAATATTAAAGAAATTAAACAGGACATCTTGGCCGAAAGGTACAGTACCAATTTTATAGTGACAAACGCGAGAAGGAAGGAATATGTGAATTTTTTAGAAAATACATTTGTTTAGTTAAATAATAATAAGCATTCTTTAATATCGAATATTAAGACAAAGGTCTAGGCAATCATAGGTAATCAGTAATGAAACGGTGCAAAGCAGTTAGAAAAGAAAATGTTTTCTGACCTTAGAGCGCGCATTAAAAAGACGCACCCATTTGTGTTGCCGGAACCCCACAATAACGCATTAATATATAGGGCTAGTTTTGCATGCTTCTTTAAATTGGTAATTGGTGATCTCTTTTTGCAGCCCCACCGATTTCAGTACTATACTATTTAGGAATGCTTCTTTAATGGTAATTGGTGATCTCTTTACTAGCCTCACCAATTTACTCAGTACTATATTTAGGAATGCCGTGAGTCACTGTATATATTTTGACTTTTCCAATATTACCTTCGAGTATTTTCCATAACATTTCTTTACATCTATTATACCCCCTCTCTATTATTATTTATAAACTATTTGAATTAATTTTTCTTGTCAATAAATATAAAACATTATTATTAATTTATTAAGTATTTTAATGATTTTTTTACAATATTATTACACTTTCTTTTTTTTTTTTTTCTAATTAATATTATTAGTTTGATTAGAATTATAAGTAAGGACATTTTAAGAAAAAGAAATATTATAATTTTCATAAAATGATGACTAATAACTTATAAATAGTGATTGAGGGAGTAGCTCCCTCTGTTATTATTTATAAATCATTGATCGTTATTTTGTCAAAATAAAGGTTATATATATTTTAAATGTTTCTATTATCCTTCTAATCAAATTAAAAAAATTGATTAGGGAAAAGAAAGATATAAGGATAAAATAACAATAATAAAAAAATATCTAATAAATCAATAACAATAACTTATACAAATGAGTATAAATAGTAAGGGAGAGAATGTTATTTATTTATGCTGGAAACCCCATCAGAAAATAAACTAGTACCATTACTTTTGTTTACTTTGCATGAGGGCTACCTTCTGTGGACAGCCAATTTTTCATCTAAATTGGGTAGGCACAAGTTTAGTTCTCCATAAGTCTCTCACCAAACATTCTCAATACAAAAATTTCCTTACAAGAATACAACTGGATTTTGATCAGGACGAGTTCGACATTACTAGAATGTGGAGTGAGAATCTTTTTTCTATCCAAAAAATATGGGCGCGTGTTGTTAACATACCAATCACAAGTGTTCAATTATCAGTTACTGTGCAAATTAATCCTAACTCGTTAATTTTGAAACAGGAAAACTGATTAACGAGGAGACTGATAGTTCTTTTCTTCTCTGGAGAGAGATTTGACGCAGCGGTAAATTTGCATTAGGCATATGGAGTGATTAGGTTAAGGAAGAGGAGGGAGGTTCATATCAAATAATTAAGTGGTCCTCCATTGAATGACCCGTGATCCAATCGAGAGTACACGGTTACAAGAAAGATTGGCAGGCTTTTGGATATTATTTATTTATTTATTTTAAATCTTAAAAAGAAAGCTGGAAGTATATATATACTGACAGAGATTAGGAATTGAAAGGCTCATACTCTCCTTATAATACAAAGTATATTTGTTGGGCTCTCGAGTCATCAAAACCTTCCTACATGCCATTTCACCTAAAACCTAGGATCTTTTTCTTATTTTCCCCAACCACATGACACGTAAGCATGATGTTGACTCGACAAAATTTCCCCATCAAGTAGTTAGAAATCAAATGAGAGAATCCCCACAAACCTGTCCTGAATCAACAACTCTTGATGAAAAATAAAGCAAGTGAACTGAAATCTGAGGACATATTCTCCCAATGATGAATCTAGGAAATAGATGGAATCCAGTCGTACACCAGAAGAACAAGGAGTTTCCGGGATCAAAGAAAAGTATCTCAAAAGCAGCCGCTTTGACATCGAAGGCTTTCACTTTCACTTTCAGTATATTACTCCAAACATTCACTAATAAGTGGAGAGCAAATCAGCAAAGGTAAAACAACTGGATGCGGTAGAATCTGTTTCAGACTACAAATTGGATTATACACTAATGCTGGACAGGTCTATATGTATAAGATCCATATTTAAAGAGATGAAATCAAAAGCCAAAAAGAATACGGTTGATTCTTGGTAAGTTATGTTAGGGCCATTTATAATTTCCTAAGAGAGTACAACTGAATTGGTATATATTAATATGAGAAGGGTTTATTGCAGTACTGCAGTGCATGTTCTTGCCGGCCAACTTTTGATAAATTTACTATTCATGATGCCATATAGTATAGCTCTGGCATCTCTTAATGGCTCACAACTAAAATCATGGCCTAGTAAATCTAGCACAAATCAAAAACCTTAAAAGAGAGGACATCACCTTTCTAGATCCCATAGTTGCTGAACTACAAGGAGATGAATACTACTGAGCTGTTTTCAATTAAAGAACCGTGAGTTCAAAAATGAAGATTCTATAAATATGAGAGAAATTCATGTGTTCAGTAATTGATTTCTGTTTTACTCCCCCTGTCCCTTTTTATAAATTGTTAAGTTGCTTCTTTAAGATTAACTTCGTCTTCTTGAAATGCCACCAGTCATGTGACATAATATCCTCGAATCCTCGCCTTTTTGAAATTAAATGAGTGAGATAACTTAGAGTAATATTGGAAGTATGGGGTAAAATCTCCCATGAATCAGAATGACTTATAAACAAGGATAAGAAAAAATGACAACTGGTAATTTATAAAAAGGGAGGGATGGAGTACTGAAAGTCTGCAGCATAGAAATCACAAGGGATATTTTCATTGTTCTAATTTCTCAGGTGCCATGGCCAAATGACTTCAAACATTTAATAAAAGAAAAAGAAGGATTTCACCCCATAAGGTGAAATGAGATGAGAGTTGTCCTTCTGAAACCGGAATAAAGATTGTTAAATAAATATGAGAGAACTTTGCCACATTACCTGATCTAAATGCTTACAGAAATGCCTTGGAGAAACTTACTGAGAATTCTTAATCATTCTTCTGCTTGTTTGGGAAGGGACAAACAAATGGCACTTGAAAGCATCCCAGAGAATTATCAGAATAAAATTGATGTCTGTCAAGTAGAATTCTATTATTTAGGAGATACCTATTCAAGAGAAAGGGATACCCTTAAATAACATGTTTCTTATTCAATGAGAAATTACTAAATTGGCATTCAAAAATCAACTCACAGTATTACAAGTTGCAAAACGGTTTACACAGCTTATAAGAGGCTCTGATAGATACAGTAGCAGTAGGACTGGTTATATATCTTTAATAAGTAATAATGCAAAATATGAAGTTTGTCAATTTAAAACATTCTATTTCACTCTGATACAAGCAATCAAAATTGTGATGAAGTTGCACATAACTGACCTCAATCTTTGAGCTTCAACATGATGGTGCAATTTTTGAGGAAACAAGGAAGCCAGATGACATACTTTAAGCAGCTCGAGTTAAGAAAACACTCTCGTACCTATTTATTCAGAATGCAGACCAACAGAATCCATCAACTAGTATTTAGATGAAAGAGCACTTCATGCAATACTCTGAAAATTTTCAGCTGGGTCAATTCATGCTCAACAGTTGGCACTGTAGTAGTTATGTGGTTACAGAACAGCTAGAAAAGAAATTTCATTTGCTTTTACTAAGTGGAATAGGATATATTCTTAACACAAAATGGTGCTAGACAATGCATAAATACCATAAATGAAATGAATGAATTGGAAACACCAGCAGAGGGGAAACTCTTGATGCCAAAAAAGCAAAAATCAATGATAGAATCAACAAAGGAAGAATTTAAGGGGGATGATCTGATAAAAGGAGGAAAAGAAATAATAAATGCAAAAATGATCTAATAGTGTGTAAATCAAGAATAGAAATGCTCATCCAACTTCCAGATAATACACTCAAAAAGATGACATGTATAGATATGAGCACAAAACAATACAAACAACAATTCTTAAGCAGATACAACTAATTAATGTTGTTTATGACATGGCTGAGCTTGCTTGTTTTACCAAAAAGGTGAAAACCAAAATGAAGCTAAATCATATGCTCTGTTATCATTGGATTTCAGTGATGCATGATATTTTACAGGAAACAGTAAAAGCAGGATATACTGATAAACCAGGTCACCTAATCTACCTCCAACCCCGCCAAAGAAAAAAGATAATATATGTTTAAAAGAAATTAATTGTCACTCTTAAATTGCTCATTTTGCAGGTATTTCAAGACCCCATAGGCTGTAGTTCCTGCCACGAACAAGAAAACTGTGGGAGTGAAAGATGGGTATAGATACTTGACGAAAAAGTTATCCCATGCTTCAGGTAGGAAACCTGAAACAGAAAAGTAGGTAAAAAATTACAATCTGGAACAAGAATGTAGCAAATATCTCCCTGCAACTAACAAAGAAAACTTCATTCTCACCCTTGACTTCAGTGATAAAGGAATTTGCTTTTTTTATTTTTTTATCTAAATATAAATGTGTATATAAAGATCAAAATGTACACGTTACTCGGGCAAACCCCGAGGGGCATATATACAAGGGAACGCTAGACGAAGCTAAGTGCCTTTGTCAAAAGAGGGGCATATACAAGGAATTTACTTCCTATATCAAGAGACTGCAAAGGAATAAAGGAAACTTTTTTCACAATGTTGAAATGATGAAATCAATCAATCATGATGCAGATTTGAGCTCATGTAGCAAAGCAACAGTCAACTTGTTAATCAGAACGACTGATTGGATGATTGAAAATCAAACAACTACATGCCATTAAGTTTTCTCAACCACAATGTTTCTTCTCGACCAAGTGCAAAAATCTAAACAACTCAGCGGATGAATCAAATAATAATATGACTTGTAGAACATGTAGGAAATACAGCTTAAATCCTCCAAACACTATGCAAAATGACAATGCTAGGGGAATAATACTGAAGTGGGATCATTGCACTCGCTGCCACATCAAGGTCTAAGTGAAGAAATGAACCAATTCAAATTCTTTGCAAAAATCACTGAAAAGGAAGTTCCAAATAGTCAGGAATCAGCATACATGCAAAACTGTGGGATGCAACTATCATCAAGAACTACCATCAAGAATAGGTCAAAGGAAAAGGGTAAAGATAATTGCAGAAAGAACCCAGCTTCAGATGCTTTAAGCATCTGGAAACCTAAATTGCAAGAAAAATTGGGCCCTTCATGATGCACTTATAATTGACAAACTTGGAATTGGCTAAAATTCCCATTTAGCCATTTTTCTATTGCATTCCGGCATCACTTCACTGAACAAATTACATGTCAGTTTCGCTTATTAACTGATCCTTCGACATTATACAGTGAACTAAACACTGGCAATGTGCAATTCAAGAGGGCATGAATTTCTTATATTCCTGAACTGACCTTTTCCGATATGTAAACTCTTATCATGCAATTTCTTTTAAACCCCCACCTTACGCCATAGAATTATTAAGCCAGTGAAAGCAAAGCGATGTCAGTATTAAGGTTCTTCGTAGAATTGATGAAATTACATAATAACATCATTACCCATAGAACTTACTAGGAAAGGCAGATGGTTATTATACCTGAGGCTGCAAGAGCAATGCCTTCGAAAAGAATAATCGCTCCGAGGCCTAACCAAGCAAGAAGAAAAGCACTTTCGTTTTGGTTCTGTTCCTTCTCCTGAATATCCTCTTTCTGTGAAGAAAAGCTGGGTTTTTCCACGGGTGCTCTCCGAATTATGGTGGCCCTTTCATTTTTTCCTTTCTGTCTCTTCTTGGATGCTACCGGAGTTGTTCCATTAGCATTGGTTGACGAACCAAATCCTAATCCAGAAGCTGAGTTCGGATTCTTGGGTGGTGGGGTCACAGTGGATGAGGATGAGATAGTTGTGGTCTCTATTGATTTTTCTGATTCGGAGGAATCTGAACTTGAAGAAGGGTCTTGGAATTTCACGGAGAGATTTCTGATCTTATTCAGAGAGGGCATGTAATGCGGCGGTGAGTGTCGGAGGAAATGGGGTTTCTCGGTGGCAAAAGACGAAGTCAGTGACTGGTGGAGTATTAGCGGCATTTTCTGCTTGGTTTGTTGGCGTCGTTTTTCTTCTTTTCCTCTTGTCCCCGTTGTTTTTAATTCAGCCTCATAATTGTTTTCTTTAGATAATTATATTTTGACCAAAAAAAAAATCTGTTTTGATATTTCTTCACAGATGGAGCTCATGAAAATTACAGTAACAAGTTTCTTCCTTTTTCCTTGTTGATAAATTGATGAAATTTTTGGACGAGTTTCTTCAAATTGGACCACATGATTGTAAGACACTGACAAGCTCATCGTCAGTGGAGAAAGTCTTCACAAGAAGAAATCTACCACTCTGTTCTGTGACAGAAGACTTTGTCATTGGCAAGAATAGATGGGCAGTTCATGATTCATATCTTCCTCCAGGCAGGGTGTGAAGAATTTGGTCAATGCAGTGTAACATGAAGTGTGTACAAGAATAATGATGGGTATTATTGAAATTTTTTATTCCTTATTTCCAATATGAAGAGTGTAAAAAAGAACAGTGCTAGAAAATTGGCAAACAAAATGGTCCTCAACGTCAAGATTGACATAAATTTGGAAAAGAAATTGGTACGGAAGTTTAACCCAGAAACATACAAAAACCTGGGGATGGGATAAAAGAATTAATTGATGAACAGTGGGTAAATATTTCCTCTGCAAACTTCTGATTATTTCATCTGAGGAGTGATCTTGTTAAATGCTCCCGTGCTGTGGCCAGTGCCTGAGATATTGTCTGCATACAATGCAAAATATAGGTGTCTGTTAGTTAACATATTTGCAAAATACTCTCTTAGATCAAACTGAATCACTGGAACACTTGTTGTACAGAACCTAAGATTATCTTGCCAAGAAGTTAAGGCTCTACAGACTCTTTAAAAACTATTACATGCTTAGAGCTACCCTTTGGAACTTTCAATGTCAATACATGATTTAAGAGAAAAACTGCTATCTATGACTACAGACTCTATTTAGCATTTAGAACCAGTGGACAAGACGTCTCCATGGAGACTAGCCCTCTCCATTTTGTGTAGGACAAAGGGTTTTCTCATTTCTTTTGCTCAGAATGGTAGTGACTAATGAGTCTAACACGTAACTATTTGTAAATATTCTTTTGTCAAGGATTGGTTCCTGGTTGTACATATATTTTTGTTCTTCAATGCAGATGAAAAAATATAAAAAAGAATGTAAATTTCCTCCATAACCCTGAATTTTTGAGTCGTCTTCCAAAATAACCTCAAACTTCAAAATTGTTCTACCATAAACTTTAAGTAAGGTTATGAAAGAGCAAATTTGAAAGTTGAAAATTATGATATGAGTAATTTTAAAGTTTGAGGTTATTGTTGAAAGATCACGGTTATGCGGGTCATTTTCAGTACTTGTCGAAAGTTCAGCATTTACTCTGAGCAAGGAGCTTCTTACATAACAGCCACATGGTCACAGCCGTGTTTTGTTACATGTTTAATCATACTAACTGAATTGTTTTAGTCCAACTGCATATATCACTCTTAAGGGCAGACTAAAATGTGCTGCAGTCTGTCTTTAATCCTATTTTTCAATGATATGATAAAAGAGTTGTGAATATGATTCATAATGGTAAAAAGAAATGATGGCATCATAACCTGCTCAGACAATGGTGCACCATCGTCCATGTTGTTAGTTGCTACTTTTCCAGCAATAATGCTTCCATCAGTCTCAAGAATCATCCTGCCAGGGCACAAGAAAAGAAATATAAAATCTCGTCAAACCCTTGTGGAAGTTTAAGGAAAAGGATTCCAGCTAAATTAGAAGATACTAAATGATGGCATATCAAATGATGCGGAGGCAACAAGATATTGAACCAAAGAAGAAACTTGCAAATTATTGATCTACTAAAATGGTTTAAGATATACTTCATTTGAATAAGATAGTGCACAATCACTGGAGAGAATTTCGAACTACTGGGCCAATTAAATGGTGCAAAATCACTTCCCCTGTAAATATTTGCAGTCTGTTCCAAAATAAAAAATAAATAAGGAGAATAGAGATGATGATAATCTGTGATTTGTCTATTGGATATCCACCCTGAGAGTGATAGGAAAGAGAAAGAAGACAAGCAGCAAGAAAAGGTTGAAAATCATTAAATCTTCAAATGTAGCTGATGGATTCTAGACTTTAAAAAATCAGACTTGGTTTCCTGTTTTTTTACAGTGGTTGAACATAAGGATATTCTTGAACACATATTAGTTAGAGAGACCAATTCTAGAGCTCCAAAAAAAAAAAAAAGAGATAATTTTAACCCAATTTGCATACATTCGACGAACAAAGGAAAAAACTGACCCTCCATCCACAATTTCGTCAAGGCATAGCAGAATCAGATCTAAGTTCTCAAGTGCCTCCCTGTGATCAACAGTGTTCCTGAAACAATTGCAGAATCTATTAACTGAAACACACAAATCAAGACAAAAGTATATCTAAATCGATGAGAAGCTTTATAGTAAAAGCATAGAACCTCAGCAAAAGGGCAACTGCATCAAAGAAACCTTGGAGAACATTAGCTAATATCAGTTCATTTTCCTCATCACCTCCAGTAACAAAGAAATGCAAATCTTGAACAAATTTGTAAACAATAATGTTGTTCTCCAACATAGCTATTTCGGCTGCAAATCAACAAAACCAGTAAAGCTGAGTGTCATACACTCACTAAAATGCTAAAATACAAGGCCTGAATCTACATTGGTGACAAGAAATCACTTATATTTTTCTTTCATACCAGAAATCATTAAATCAATAATCCTTCAGAGAAATGAGTCTCTCCTTTTCAGTCTAATTTGGCTTATACAGAAAGAACAAGAATTAATTCTACAGGAACCGTCACATGTATTGAAAATGCAGGATCCAGTTTCGGTATTGTAACATTCAATTATTCTCCAACGACAAATAATTTGAATATCTTCAAGAATCATGATACCTTCAGTCCTAGCATTTGTTTTCTGTGTTTTTGTGAAGATGGACTTCTCAAAGGCCAACTTTGCCATATTCGTTGGCCATTCATCAGTATAATATTTAACTGCCACTCGCTTTCCTTCAGAATCCAACAGAAGAATGTTCTTTAGGGTTGGACGAGCCTCCTACACATTCCAATTACACCCCATTAAAGCAATCAAACAAAAACTCCTCCATCACATGAAACAGAATTTTTTCTTTTCCCAACTAGCCAATACAAAAAAAAAGAGAGAGAGAAAAAAAAAAGGAAAGAAAAACAAAACAAAAGGAAAATCAAACCCAAAATATGGTAAATGAAGGCAACCATAAAATAGTGGATAAAGAACAGATCTTGGAAGACATTATTAGATCTTAGTCTCATTTGGTACCATTAGTCCAATCACAGATTGAATTGGATAAGAGATTAAAACGAGTAAACGATACATACGTTATAGTAAGAGAAGGTGGACATGGCTGTTTACGGCGTCCTGGTTGAGTGACTATCTTCTTCGGTGATGGAACCTCGCCGGGACTTGTTTCGTTTAACTGATTTACAATTTCTCTCTAATATACAAGTTTTTAAAAGGAAAGGAAATTAGATACTAAAAGATTAATAAAAAGAGAATGAATTGTTTACATTTTATGAAAAGTATAGAAAAGAAAATAGGGGATTATGTATTTTGTTATTGGAAAGTCCGAAGAGTAGAAAAGAAGAATACAAATAGATGGATTTCTCTAAAACAATTTTCACCTTTTAAACTAAATATATAATTAGATTCTCTCTGTCACCGAATATAAATTATCTATCGTAATTTTATAAAAATTAAAGTATTTTTTTTTCCCTAAAATATCCTTTCGACACTCTTTCAAAAAATGAAACACAATTTCATTATATATTATTAGAGAATAGTATAGAAAAAATATTATCAAATATCTAATTAATTAATAATAATTATTTATAATTAAGATAAGAAAAAGTTAATTAAAATGAATTATATTTATTAATGGATAAAGTATATAATTTTCTATTTTCATCATTTTAAATTTCGTTTTTTAAAAATTATATAAGGTCATTTTGACATCTGGAAGCCAACTTTCTTTTTTTTAATAGATAAATGAGAGGTAAAAAAAAGGTAGAAGCCCAATTTTGTGATACAAGTGAAGTGAAAGGGAAAAAAAAAATTTACAAATGTGACACTACTATATATAGGTTTTTTTTTTCCCTTTATTTTCGTGGTGTCTGAACAGTTTGTATTGGTGAAATTTGAATTCGAAATTTATGGTTTACGCACTCACTGCTTCACCCATTAATATGTCCCTAAAGAGACACTATATATAATTATACACTTTCATTTTCTTGTTTTCATCACTAAAATGATCAATTTTTCTTTATCTTGTAATCTAACCAAAATCAATTATTGACAAATGAATAACAAAGTAGATTAGTCCATGAGAAATTATGAAAAAAATATTACTTAAGTATAACTTTTTTGAATGGAAAAATTTGATACGATTCTTATTCATGTTTAAAAATATAGATCTTATAATTTATATCAAATTAAAAAATATTATTTACAATATATATCAAGTGAAAAATATTTATAATATAAATCGATGGTCCAATGGACCAAGTGACTGAATTCGGAAGTGAACAATGGCGAAATCAGCTTTCCACCTTCCTTACGGGAATGACGGGAACAATGTAGAAGGAAACCTCAACACAAAGCCTAAACACAAGGCGACAGAAAAGTGCTCTATTTCACAATTTTCATGATTTGGAGGAGATCTATTGAAGTTAAAAACAAGTGAAGGGCTGCTGTCTTCGTGGTTCGGTCTCAACCTCAACTCAGCTTTTTCGCTTGTTGCATCTTTCTCAAAATATCGACAACCATTCTCCGCCATGTAAGAAAACCCTAGACTTCACTCATTGGAGAATTTCACAATTCACATACATAAAGACTCGTATAAAAAACCACACAGATCCCCATTGTTAATGGATTTCTATTTCTTTGTTTTATCTAAGTTGCTCTTTCATTCTCACTCTCGGCTTCTGCTTTCTACTGAAAATCTATGGAGCTATTGCATTCCCCGTGTGTTCTCACTCATTCATTCTTCCCGAAGGAAAAGTGTTCCTTCTTTAATCGCCGCGCACGACAAACTCGATTTCGCCTTTCTTCCTTTGCTCTGAAAATTACAATGTCGTCGCCGGCGAAAATGGCATCAGAATCAGGTGCAGTGCAGCAGACCAATAAAGGACCGGCAATTCTCTGGTACAAGCATGATCTTCGCATGGACGATCACCCTGGTCTCCTTGCAGCTTCTCAACATCGGACGCTTGTGCCTCTTTACGTCTTTGATCACCGCATTCTTTCGCGTATGTTTTCTTTCTCTCATACAGCCGTGACGAAACTAAGTGTATGTTAGTATTTTTTCTAATTTGATTATTATAGGTAGTTAACAAAATAGTCTTCAATTTTGTTAGATTAACGCGAAGTTTGTGGATTAGGTAGTCTAATTTTAGTTTGTGTTAAGTTTAGTCTTGATTCAGTTAGCAAGCTTCGTAAAGGAGGCTTTGTCAGAGTTTGAGTTGTTTATGGGAAGATGAAATAGTTTTTAACCTTTTGTGGTTTGAGTTCACTGATGATCGCCTAAATTCAAAACTATTATGAATACTGGAATAATAAAGTACGAGAAAAGAAGAGACCTTAAGATGGCACACCGTGTCTCGGTGGATAAATTAAAATGTCTCAGATGGTGAGGTTTGTTTTGTGTACTTTTTTCTTAGATCAACTGCAACTGAATTTTTTTATTTGTATCTTTACATGGTGGTGGTATGATGATGTTGAATTGAGTCCCGAGAATCAAATTCTTTTCCTTAATGCTTGTGTTTGAATTTCTTAGGGAGAATTTTTCACTACTATAGCAGTTGACTTGATTATTGACGTGAATGTTGCAGGTTTTTCTGATGAAATACTTGAGCTTCTGCTTTTTGCTTTGAAAGATCTAAGGAAGTTACTCGAGGATCAAGGGACTAACTTGATGATCAGGTTCGGGAATGCAGAAAGTGTGATTGAAGAACTTCTCAGAGAGGTTACTGTTATTGCTTATTTTGATATTTAACTGGCCAGGAATCAGGAGAACCTCAAGAGCCCAACTCATTTTATTGAATTCATCACTGAGGATTGGAACAGGTAAAGGCCACTTGCATATACGCAGAAGAAGAGATAGAATATGAGATGCGTGGAATGCTAGATGCAGTTAAAGAGACTTTGACTTCAGAAGGGGCATCTTCTGGCAAAGGATACCCCAGAATGATTCTCTGGAGCACTCCATTTTATGATTTTAAGGTAATGTTTCCTCATTTTGTGAACTTTTTCACATCTGGGACAAGGAATCAAAACTTAACTTCTATATTGATTAATTATTTGCAGAACATGGATGATCTACCAGCTTCACATGATGACTTTAAGAAACTGAGGTTCCCTGTTGTAACCCCTATTTTGCCTGCAAAATTACTTGATCCAGAGATGGATCTAACCTGGGGTATGAAATGCATTTTTCTGACATAACTCTCTTCATTGTTCTTGTGTTGTTTGATGCATTCTAAAATGCTACTATGATCCATGAATCCCAAATTATATTTGCTTTTGAATCAGGTACATTACCCACATTGGATGATTTGAAAATGTTTTTGGATAACTCTAGCAAAAGATCAAAGAATAAGTGGATATCAATGGAAGAAGAGGAGTTTCTGACTAAGAATGCTAAAATTGGCAGTTTAAGAAGAGTGGTAGGAAAGAGGAGTGACCGAAACTTATCAGGTAACAAGGTTACTCAAAGAAAGAGATGGGAAAGATCAGCATTTGTAACTCAACAAGGGAACTTTGTAGGAGGTGGAACTGCTGTTGTGTTGGATGCTCTTGCTGCATATTTGCGGTATCTGGAGGGTACAGCTCGATATGAGTGGCAAGAGTATGCACTGGCACTTGTAGATTCTTTAACTTGACTACACAAGCTGTATGACTATCATAACCGTCTTCAACATCAATTTAAACTGTCAAATATTTCTTGACTTTCATCTAAATTACGAATATCATTCTTTTCTAAAACATGTGTAAATAGAATGCTTGCACTTGAAAGGTTTCTGTATTCACCTTTTAACCTTCGAGATAAAGTTCGTATCAGTTAGGAAATAAAAAAAAATTGTTTAGTTCCTTGGGCAAATGGATGTTCATTCTAATCGAATATTAGTTATATTTTATTTAGATTATTGGATTAAGGTTACGTACTTCACCTATCACAATTAGTTCTTCCTTTTTTTTCCCCCTCTTTTTTGGGGTTGACCAGTGTCTGCTCTTTTCTTAAAAGATTAAAGCCTTTTGTGAAATTAATTTTGTTAAGAGACATCTTTATTTTTCAAGAATCATACTGAAATGGTCTTAAATTTTCTCATCTTTATTGCAGGGTACATCAAATGCTGCGTGAAACAGAAACAAGGGAAGGTGCCTCATTTGGTGCCCTTTTTGGTTCTGCCCTTCTCTTGGGAATCATTTCTAGAAGAAGGGTGTATTATGAAGCAATAAAGTACGAGAAAGAAAGAAATGGTGGTTTTTTGTCTCCCTTTGGATACTCAGCAATATCTGTTGATGCAGCAGTCAATACTGTTTGTTCAATGGAGGTATCTTCATTTTTTCAAGTTAATGATGTGTGGGAACAGTCATAGTGGAAAAACTTAAATTTTTCACAGGAGATGTTATTAACATGCTTATTGAATTTGTTGCATAATTTGTTTTGTCCATACTCTAACATGTTCATAGTTCTTGAATAGTGGTATTGGCTTTTGGCTTTAAGAAGTCAAAAAGCTGCAGGAGGAATTTTTGCTGTTCGGATATGGAGATGGAATGGTTATATAATCCAAGTAGGTCGTTGGAGCTTCCTTTTATTACCTTTTAAATCCTTGAGATGTGAAACAAAAAAGACTTTGGGTTTAGATTTTCTTTTCTTGGTCCAACTAATAACTGCATCGATATCCTTTGGCAGTATGCTGTTGCAGGTACCAAAGGTCCTGCCGTTCTTCTTGTGCATGGCTTTGGTGCTTTTTTCGGACATTACCGTGACAATATCAGTCATATAGCTGAAGGAGGAACACGAGTTTGGGCAATCACACTGCTAGGGTTTGGTCGGTCAGAAAAACCAAATGTTGTGTACACTGAACTCATGTGGGCTAAATTGGTTAGAGATTTTATAATTGAAGTGGTTGGGGAACCGGTCCACCTCATTGGGAATTCAATTGGAGGTATGTATTGAACATTCAAAACTTTTCTGAAGCAAAAGAAATGTCCAGAAAGTAATGAAGAGTTAATATATGCGTGCAATGTCTTTGTATACCTGAATGAGATGCATCTTAACTGGAATATGTGTCCACGTGCTTCTTTAATTGAAATTTATTTATTTTTTGGATTATCCTTTTTACTGCCAGGCTATTTTACTGCTATTGTTGCTGGACTTTGGCCTTGTTTAGCCAAATCTGTGGTCCTTCTGAACAGTGCTGGCAATGTCATTCCTGGATCTTCTGCTGTCAATTACTCTGATGTAAGGAAGCCAAATTTTACAAGGAATTCATCCTTTGCATGTTGAAGCCTTTTCTACCTTCTTCATCTCTCAAAAATTTGTAGAGCTTGTAGAGCTGCTATGTGTAATTGGATAGGATTATGTGTACAATGACTATTATTTATGGTGCTTTTGTATATGCAATTATGCATGTTGATTTTCGTACTTTAGAAACCAAGAACAAAAAAAAAAAGGGTAGGAAAAAGGAAACATTTTTCTGTGTTACATTCCTTTAACCATCATGTCCAAATCCATTATACAAATTGGTCTTTGATTAATATTTCAGGAAAGAAAGACTACTGGAGTAGCATGGTTGGGTGCAAGATTCCTGCTGCAGTATTTGAGGTTCAATATTAGAAACGTAGTGAACAACTTTTATCCATCTGTAAGGGTGCCTTGTTTTCCTGCTCTTTTGTTTTTTGTTTGATCCGATACTTTGCATGGTCCTGAACTTCAATCTGTTGTGCAGAAACCAGAACGAGTTGATGACTGGCTTATCAATGAGATGTTAAGAGCAGTATCCTTCAGGCAATAGCACATCATTCTTTTCTCCTGCTTACCTGTTTGGATTGATGATTTATACTTGATGCACATATGTTATATGAACAATTTTCCCACCTATTTCCAGCCTCTCTTTTTTGCATATGACCTTAATGAAATATATAGTCACATGACCCTGGAGTTCTAGTGGTTTTGGAATGCATTTTCAGCTTTGACCTCTCTGTCCCTCTTAATTATCTATTCGAAGGCTTTGAGAAGAAGATTCTTGTCATACAGGTCATTTGACTATTACAAATATGAAGGCCTGCCTTGGCCATTTTCTATTTACTGACAGGTAAGTCCTTTCAGGGAATGAGAGATCCACTTTCTGATTCTAGGTCTAAGTTAGCCATGTTTCGAGCTTATTGTAAGGGGATTGCTATCCGAGAAATAGATGCAGGTGAGTTTAATTAAATCTGATACTCTTAGCTTGAGCTTTTAGCAGAGATATACTCAAGGGTGCCCTTTACTGCTTTTGATATTCAGGTCATTGTCCCCATGATGAGCAGCCTTCAGAAGTAAATTCTATCATCCAGGAATGGATAATCTCTGTTGAAAGTGAAGTTTCCTCTGGTAGCTTACAAGTGAGTGAGGAAGAGGGAAAGGCAGAGTTTTCCACTCCTGCCTAATTACCTTAGTAGAATATTGTCGGACTGTACTCCGCAGAGTCGGTGATGTTCAGAATTCAGCATTGGCGTAATGGAAGGCATTTTTTATGCTTTTTATTGGTAAAATTACGTGGATCTTTTAACCAATATCTGCTCTGCACTTATCTCTGGGAACTTGTCCTATTTAATCGATTCTAAGCACTATTTCCTAATTCTTGTGTGAGCAATTCAGCCCTCGGTCATTCCAGATTGATTGGAGCAATTCCCTTTGCAACCTTTTTTGGAGGATGACATGCTTGGGTTGCACTGCCATGACATTAACCAGTTCGTCATTCTCTTTCTCTTGCCCTTAATCCTTAGACTTGAGGGCCTCTATGTTTTGATTTTATTTTTTTTAAAAATATTTATTTTCTGTTAATATGAAAAAGAACTCCTGTTCGTTTACGTTTACACAAAGTTAGACAAAAAAAAGTCAAATTTTAATTTAGTTTTTAAGTTTAAAAAGTAATTTAAAAAAAACTCTTCTATTTCTCTAATTTTTTATTAACTTTTTTAATATTTATTTCTCCCAACATTTTCCCATTTGTATTATTTTATATTTTCCTTTTTCCTTCCATTTTTTATTTCTTCCTTCCTTTCAATTTTTTTTTTTAAATCTTTTTAATTTCTTATTCCTTTAACAGTTAACCCCCACCTCGCCACCCCGAACCTTTCCCCACTTCCGGTCTGTTTTCAGTTTTTTTTCCCTTCCTTTTCTAATTTTTTGTTTTTTTTTTTTTGATTTTTTTTATTCCCTCATCACATTATTTTGAAATTTTATTTTATCTAATTGATATGTATATCTTAAAATTTTATGATGAGTAAAAATTAATGAAGAATGCAACAACTTTTTAATCTTTTGATATTAAATAGAATGTCATTTATTTATTTATTATTATTATTATCGATCCATCCTAAGGTCATTATAACATTCAAGAATGTGATTGAATGGTTTGAAGGATGTAAGTCGAGAATTGATTTGGATGTCACAAAAAAAAGGAAGTTCATGATATTATTGAAAATTAAGTTTAACATTCTCTACATCATTAAATATAAATCATTAATTGTAAAAGTTAAAGATCATTTCTTTTCTTATTAAAATACTCTCTAAATTGCCTTATCATTTATTTATTTATTATTATTATTGTCGATCTATCTTAAGGTCATTATAATATTCAAGGATGTGATTAAATGGTTTGAAAAATGTAAGTCGAGAACTGATTTGGATGCCACTTAAAAAAAAGGAAGTTCATGATATTATTGAAAATTAAGTTCAACATTCCCTCCATTATTAAATATAAATCATTAGTTGTAAAAGTTAAAGATAATTTTTTTTCTTCTTAAAATACTCTCTAAATTGCCTTTTTAAAAATTTGAACTCCATTTCATAAATATATTATTAGAGAGGTAATATAAAAAAAACATATTCAAAAAGTTAATTAACTAACAATTTATAATTAGTGACAAAAAGTTAATTAAAATAATTTTTATTTTAATGACGAAGTATTTAATATATCATGTTAAAAAATAATTATATTTACTTAAATATATTAAAATATTATCATTTAATATATTATAATTTATTTTATGTTAAAAAATAATAGTTAAAATGATAAATTTAATCCCATTACTTTTTTATTTTAGCTATATAAGTTCATTGTTTTTTTTTTAATCTTTTCGAATCTCATAACTTTTTATGAGAGATCAGTTAGATCCAATTATTTTAAAAATGAGATTTTTTAATCATCTTTACCAAAATCTTTTATTATTATTTTTTCTTAAGGGTATTTAAGTACAATACTATTCAACTATGGATTTATTTGATTTTATCAATGGTTCAATTGCTTAGTAATTTAAACACGTTAGATAAAAATGGCTTGATTTAAGTATTGATTTCACTAACCGTTCATAACTCGATAATTTAATTACATTAGAATTTGAAAAAATCAAAGTAATCTGATGAACAATATTATATCTAAAATACAATTAAAGAAAAATAAATAAGAAAGCATTCATATGAAAATGTCCTAAAATTTCATTTTCAACACAATTAGACTTAATTGGTTACTTATAAAAAGTTATAAAACCCTAAAAGAAAAAATATATATCTATTATATACAAATTTATATGACCAAAACTAAAAAGTTTAAGGGATTAAATTAACCATTTTATCAAAAGTATAACAAAAGTAGAAGTTTTGAAGAAACATTAAAAAATACATTTTTATCTAAACAAGTTTGAATTTTTGAAAAACATTTAGAAATTATTACATTCATCACAAAACAACATAACTTAAAAAAAATACTTTTACAAAAAGCAATATTGAAAAAAATATTTCTTTTATAAGTGCATTCAATCGGACCCTTACTCTATTACTTTGTTATTATTACAGGCGAGAAATGATTAGATCCTTTTGGTTTAATCCCATCATCCGTAAATCATGTGAACGTGATTACCTGATAGACTTATTGCAGAAGTGTACATGGCTCAGAATCTTCCATGGCTTTAATAGTTACTGCAAATATGACATTTCAAGGATGTCAAGTTCAATTTATGGCAACTTAAGATATACGGGGCCAAAATGCAAATATAATGAATTGGAAGACCGTGTTACTAAGTAAATGCGATTAGAAAGAGAGGAGGCTGTTGGTTCTGCATTATGTTGATGAACAAATTGAAATATTACAGCTGCAACCTTCCACGTGAAATCCGCGTTCCTGTATTACTGTGGAAAAACATGTTACTTTTTCCAGTGGCTCGATAAAATGATCCCTGATGACACCCGAAAGAAAGGGAAAGATAATGTAGTCAAATCTTTGGGGTGGACGAAATGAATTGACACCAAAAGACAATGCAGTTGGGAATTATCCTCTTAACTCTGGTGGTCATATTTCTTGAGGTAACATATACCTTTGTTCAGGAACCAAGCAAGTCTTGTCTATCCTCTACTTCTTCAGCTTGGAGGAGTTTGCTCTCACTAACTACTTTTCAGCTCCAATTCCAGACTGAGGCTTGTAATATTGGGAACTATTCCACCATAACGGTGATTTATAACTCCTTCCCTCACAAGATCATTTAGTATATTGACAGGATCCTTAGCTCCACCATGTTGCAAAAACATCATTCTCAGAGCAGATCCTGTTGTTAATGAGAGGGGATCCTCCTGGCATATCTTCTGCCATATACTTGCGGCGAAGCATCTGGCATACAGGTAACTATAGTAGCCTTTCCAAGCACAACATATTAACAAAAAAAAAATCTTCATTACTAAGCATAAAAAGAGCAAGTTACTAAACCCTTTTGATTCATTCAGTATGCAGTATTTTTCTAATTCATATTTTATAGCTACCATCTCCTTCAACATTCAACAATTTTCGTGCTCAACTCTTAACCAGGCTTCAGTTCATGCTCTTCTCTAATGCCATCCGAAGACAACAGGAAAACAGGGTTTGGATGCATTTGTAGAAAGTTAAAAAGGGGTTTGATGAGTGAAGCATAGGCTGGTTAGTTTCACAATCCACTGAGATCAAGAATTTTTCCTCACTTCGGTGGATATTTTGACACAACAAAGACTTGCAAAATTTATTAAAATTTTATTTTAAAGTTAATGGGGTCAGTCTTCGGCCTTTAATCACATATACCAAAGTGACTAATAAAGTTAGCCAGTTCTAAATCAATGGGAGTATTAAAGGGGCTGAATCCTAAAAGATAACCCCTTAGACCAGAAAATAATTTCCAGTGTCAAAATCCCCAATCTCATGGTTCTCTTCCAAAATAGGAAGAAAACTTCCTCAATATGGGTGAATGAGAATTGTCTAGTAGAACAGTTCAGTAAATGAGTCACTTTTTGGAACGGTAATACTCAACCGTGGGAGGTAGAATTGAGGAGCTGAAATTGAAGTTCACTTGGGTATGACTGGTGAGACTGAGAAAAAGAATTCTGGGTTCAAACTAGACAAGAAAAAATTGAAGTTCATTCAAGTATGACTTATAAGACTCAGAAAAAGATTTGTGGAGCTCAAATCAGACTGTATTTTCCCAGGAAGAAGGATATTCCTACTGTACACAGATCAGATCTTGTTATTATGTTCTGCATCATGCTTATGAAGGCACAACATGGTAAAGACAAAAATATAACAAACAATAATATAGTGATACCTGCACCATAATTAGTGAGATGAGCGAATCGAGTATGCCAGTGAGTTCCATCCACATGCTTCCAACTGGTAACTTGTCTTTTCAATTCCGCAACCAGAGAAATGGTATCACCGAGAGAGGATGGTTGTTCTCCAAAGAGTTCTTGATCAATCAGGGCATAGAATATCTAAAACGGAGGAAAACAGATGCATCATCATATGCATACATAGGCAAGGCACATATACTAACCACTTTTATTAATTCGCTGCCTAGAACAAACCTGTCGTTGTAACTCTGTAGCAGAAAACATTTTTTTGGCTCCTCGCATTGATTCCACCAGAGCTTCTGGTATCACATCACCTGTAGAATAATGCCTAGCAAAGGTCTTCAAGACCCGAAAATCCCAAGCATAGTACCTAATCCCCAGGATAAATATTTAACAATCAAATAAACAAGTAAATGATTTCAACTTCAGAAAACAAAGGTAAAAGAATGAAAGAGTGATGACTTCAAGTTGCCCTTGCCCAGAATTTACATTACTTGTAAATGTGCACCATGATAATGGTAGCCATCAAGCCAATGTAAGCAGTTATCAGGGTCAAAGGTCAAATTTCATTTAGCTTCTATCATTCACAATTATCATTGTCAAAAGTAAAATTGTATAGATATAAACTTTTAAAAAGATGACACCCATTTTGGAATCTAGATTCGAAAACCAATGCAGTTCACTTACTCAAAGAGATTTGAAGGTGTTTCAGCAAAATCAAGAGTGACCCTTGTCCCTGACAAATGTTGGAATTCCTACAAATACATAAAATATTTTTAAAACAATATAAACCAATATGGTAACAGCCAGAAAATGAAAATATTTTTTAACATATACCGTTCTTGAAAGCAGTGAATGAAGAGCATGTCCAAACTCATGAAAAAGTGTTTCTACTTCCCAGTGATTAAGAGTAGCCATTGCTGAATTAGATCCCATGAAGTTGCAAACAAGGGCTACAATCTGAAGGTGATCAAGGAGATGGCTGTTATCACACTTTAGTATCACAAGCATGATAAGATACACGCTTCGTATATATTTCTTATTATCTGTAAACATGTATTCCGAGGAGGATTGACGAACCCAAAGCACATGAAGCCATTATTCATGCAGAACATTTTATCATTGAAATTATCTGGTTCTATGACAGACAATAGTTCTACAGCTATTCATAACCTCTCTGCAGTGGAAACATGCAACAGAAACACCCACAACCCACCACCCCCAAGAAGATAAGTAGACAACTAAGAAAGAACCAATTCCATCAAAGTAACTAAAGAATCTCAACTGCTGTACTTGACGAGCATGTTTCAGTCCCATTGTTTCTTGACACGAATATGCATTAGTAGCATAGTGTTCTACCAAGGTCTGCTTAGAAGGCTGAATAAAGGAACTTGCCAATTCAGATAGCAGTTGCAGTTAAAACTATTTTTGTTAGCCATGCCACAAATAATGCAACTGGTAGGACTTCAAGTTACCACTTAAAGAAGCCAAGTTCAAGAGCGGCTGAAAAATACTTGATGCTCCAAAACATTTTGCATAAAAATTAATTATCAAATAAGCATCATCATATGATGGTTTCTTTTCTATCTGGACTTTTGTATGAGACAGAAAACGAAAATTTAGATGTTTTAGAACTCTGTTCACTTTGTTTTTGTTCCTGTATTTATCGTGATTTAATCACATCATCAGCTTCAGTCTGAAGTTCGATACTCAACTATATACCCAATGACAAGAGCTCACAGTTAAAATTATTAAAGCTAAAAATCAACACTAATTAAATTACCAAGTTAACAAAAAGTTCAAGAAGACTTCCAAGAATAAGATATCAGATATTCTAAATAAAAGAGGACAATAACAGGAGATAAAATAACAGCAACAGAAGACGGACATAACCGACATACAGGAAGTTGATATTCAGTTTCAGAGATCCGACGTCCCCCTTTGATTGCAAAATGAGCGCAAATAGGATGTTTATCTTTTCTTGATTTTAAATCAAGGTATAGGTACCCTAAATTGCCCTGAAAATTTAAGTATGTTGGTCAATAGAAGGATAAATTGATCATTACCCTCAAAGAAGGTCCAATTAACAAGGAAGAAGCAACATTAACACTGCAGTGCTCCTCTTACCATGTCATAGCAAAGAGACAATTGGTAAACAGTCGCAATTAAACATGAAAGAATGATGGCAAGACTATTATTGCCATCTACTACTAACTAACTGATAACAAGACAAGAAAAAATTCTGCAGATGTACCTCATCTGGGTGATGTAGAGATATTTTAAGCACATCTGGATGCCATGATTCACCAGGTGCAAGAGGAACATTGCAAAATGTCACACCAAAAAGTGACTCGGCCAGAACTTTCAAGCCCTCGATACATTGGGACAATGGGAAATATGATGCTACCACCTGCATTATAACGGAAACAAGTGTTATTTCTCCACAATGACCTACAGAAAATTAAGAAATCCATCAAACATAAACACCAAATGAATTCCCAGAAGTTTCAGCTCTAGACAAATATAGATGTAAGTGTTTGTGAAAAATAGATAGCATATTTTGAGTAATACACAAGGAGTGAAGGTTTAAAAGCAATAATATTCTTAGTCATTCAAGGTATTTTATTTATACTTCATCACATTCATTCTAGACTGCAGAGGGAGAAAGGGAAAACAGTTAACAGAACCAGTTCTCAGTACACCTTGGAATCTAAGTCAAAAGCAGAAGACTTCATCAACCCAGTGAAGTAAGTCTCATCCCATGGTTCCAAGTCTGCACATGGCTGGCCAGTTTTTTCCCTCTTAAAGTTCTGAATAGCCTTGAACTCCTGTAGCAAAACAGAAAACTTTAAGCACAAACACATTAAGAAAGGAAGCACATGTCATGGTACATTCCAACCCTGCAAAATCAACATACCTCATCTGTCTTGGGTCTCACAGTTTCACTAATCTCAAGCAAAAATGATCTCACGACATCAGGTGATGCTGCCATACCATAGTGTACCACAAGCTCAGCATAAGATTTATACCCCAGTATCTGCAAATGCATCAAATAAATCTCTGATTTTCTAATGGTTTCCAGTTACTCCTAGTGATATCCTTCCCCAAGGCCCCCATAATCCAGCCCACAAAAAAAAAAAAAAAAAATGATGATGATGATGGTGGTGCTTGTAGCAACTGCTCTTGCAACCACAAGCAGTGATAACAATATCACCTCTTGCGATGATCTCCGGTTTGTTAATAGCATCTGACCATGAAATCCAATTACTACGGAGCAGGGGCCGGTTGCAGTAAAAAGGAATTGGGGCTTTGGGGGGGGGGGGGGGGGGGGG
>JAOXNR010000022.1:896640-906855 GCA_028571225.1 Parsonsia alboflavescens
TGCAATTATCTAGACTAACTTTGTGCTTTTATAACTGAAAAGACTTGTATCACTTCATTCCTGCTAACTACGCTGCGTGGGGTGCTATGCAGATAAATAAGCTGATGAATATTACTCGATCTGTTGCCAATGCTAACGACAATGACTACAGCACCTTGGAATACATGCTTGAACGTCTAGAAGACCTAAAACATGTCATTCAGGACAGGAAGGCGGATGCTCTCGTTGTTGAGACATTTGGGAGACGTGTAGAAAAGTTGCTGCAGTGAGTTCAACTTTCAATTCTAAGATTTATTAATATGGATCATAGGGTTTATATGATTAAAACTTTCCATTTCCTTTTAACAACAATAGCCTCTCTTCGATTTTGGGAATATTCATGTAGATAATTGTTGCAACTTTTCTGTTCTTTTCTTTAAGATTCATGTCTATATATGTTCACTTCTTTCATTCTGTTGGTCCAGAAATTGACTCATCAAGTGATACTATATCCTTTTAACTTTCAAGTGCATGTTTTTTGAAAACTCTACACAGGGAGAAATATGTTTCTCTTTGCGGACAGATTGAGGACGAAAAAGCTGATTCATCACATACCGTGGGCGATGATGATAGTTCTGTGGAAGATGATATGATCCGTAGTTTGCGTGCCAGCCCTATTAGTCAATGCTCTAAGGATCGCACATCTATTGAAGATTTTGAAATAATCAGACCCATCAGCAGAGGTGCTTTTGGACGAGTATTCCTTGCAAGGAAAAGAGCAACAGGTGACCTATTTGCAATAAAGGTAAAAGTTCATAGCCCCAGTCGGAGGGTGAAATTTGATATTCAACTCCCTTCGACTGAATCCTTTCTTACAAGAACAGACATGTATCCTCTGTTTTACGGCAAATAAGATATGAACTGTCATCTTGATGTTTGAGATGAAAAGTTCTTTCAAATCTTTTCACTCATCCAATTTCTGATGCATGTGATCGTGGTTAGTTACCCTTTTTAATTTTTTTTTTTTAATTTATTTTAATTTTAGGTGGTTCAGTTCTTGTTTGTCTTCAGAAATTCCAGATCCACTACCCTTGTAATTCCAGAAATTTTGAGAGCTTTTCATCAAAAGAAACTCGTTAATTGCTTAAACTTTTTAAATCACTTTGGCTTTTGCTACTGAATTTGCCTATGTAGCCATGTCATGGATATATTATGCCATTTGCTCCTGAGAATAGCATCTATATCTGTGAACTTCCTTTTGCTTTGTGATGTAACACCTCATGATTAACAGTCATGCTCTCAAATTCTCTTTGTTCACATTTGGTTCAACTGTATAAGAAGAATGATTGGTTTCTAGCACCCTTTCTAAGCTGTTATTTTTGATAATTTGAGTTGACATAGGGATTAGGCTAACTTTTTCAGCAGGGCCACTCACATTACTCATTTTACAGGTTTTAAAGAAGGCTGACATGATTCGTAAAAATGCAGTTGAGAGTATCCTGGCTGAGCGTGATATCTTAATATCTGTTCGCAATCCTTTTGTGGTAAGAAGATATAGTGCTCATTACTTAAAAGTATTAACATGATTCCTGAATGATGGAAAAAGGATGAGGAATAAGCTTCACTAATGCATAATCTAACGATCAACAGGTTCGGTTTTTCTACTCTTTCACGTGTAGGGAAAATCTTTACTTGGTTATGGAGTACCTAAATGGAGGAGACCTTTTTTCTCTACTAAAAAATCTAGGATGCTTAGAGGAAGACATGGCACGTATTTACATGGCTGAGCTTGTAAGGATGGTTAATACCTTTGTGTCTGGACACTCTTATAGCTCTCTCTGCTCTACCCTGAAATGATTAATGTATGCCAATGACTGCTTCTCAGGTACTTGCTTTGGAGTATCTTCATTCTTTAAATGTCATTCACAGAGACTTGAAACCAGATAATATATTGATTGGTCCAGATGGTCACATCAAGGTCTGTACTTATAAGTCCATATCTTGTTTTATACAGCCTCTAGTGTCATGTAATTTTTATACTTTAAATGTGCTTGTTCTTAACATGGGTGAGAAAGATTATCTAAGAAAGTTCAACAACTTTATGTTAGCCCCTTTTCCAAGTTACAAACCAATAAGTTAGTGATAAATGAGTATGAGTTTAAGAACAACATTGCAAAAATAGTATGATCTGCGGTAGAGTGTCAAAGATAGTGGTTAAGTAATGTGTTGGAGAAACTTTCTATATATGCCTTTGTGAGAGCCATGACATCAGCTGCTAACTTTTTCTATGAACTTCGACTCCTATATGTCTTTTTTGAGTCCCCTTTATAACTTTTTTCATGGTCTTGGAAACTGTAACTCAGGGATGAAGGGGAAGGAAGGAGGTCTGATGATCTCAGTCATGCTAAGTGATATAAAAACAATTGAAAAGAAGACAAAGAGTTAGTGAACTGAGGCACAAAGCATTTTGACAGATTTTTTATTCTTATAATTGAAGTGTCTATGGAACTAAGGATTTCTTTTTCTAACCATTGATTTTTTTTTTCTTTAGTGCTGCACTCACGCCACCAAGATGAATCGTGAAAAGATGTGATTGTTTCTAAACAACTAATTTCACTTCTAATCTGCATTAGAAAATCGCTGTATGGTTGACATGTGAGCTCCAATTTTTCAATCCCTGAAGCCTTAAGCTATTTGTGGAGTATGCTGCTTCACAAGTGGTGGAAACCAAATCATAGGCTGAGATCATCTGTTGATTTTCCATCATAGATGTCTAATGAAAGTTGCTCGATTTGATAATATGTAAGATGACCTGGTGTCTTCAGATGTTAGTCTGATCCTTGTGTATGGATACCCTAGTAGTTGCCGGCTAGGCTATCCTATATCAGCTGAATCATTATGGGAAAAATACTCCCTCCATCTATTTTGCTATATGGCTACTCTGGGATATCTGGGATTGAATGTTCATTTCTGTAAAGTAAATGTATTTTTAATATAAATTCTATTAAATACCTCCTTAAATTTGAGGGGTGTATGTCCCAGCCCCAACACTGACTGACTATATTAAGTATAAAGATAAATTGGTTATTTAATTTTACATAAAAATCAAAAGCTGATATTCAATTCTAGACAGAGCCAGATAGAGGGAGTAATATTTTTTATATCCCAGTCATGTGATGTTATCGAACTTTTGCTGTTTGTTTTTTCCTATGACTGGTAATTTGCTTGGCATTCTTGTCAACTCTCACCAGCTAATCTTTTTCTTTGCAGCTAACAGATTTTGGTCTTTCCAAAGTTGGTCTAATCAACAGTACAGATGACTTATCATTCCCATCAGTGAGCAATACATCTTTTGTCATTGATGATAAGTCAAAAGCATGTGAAAGATCATCAATCAAAAGAGAAAAGAGACAAAAGCATTCTGTTGTTGGCACCCCGGACTATTTGGCACCTGAGATACTCCTTGGAATGGGGCATGGTCTGAAATTTACTTGCCACCAAGTTTTCATGATCAATTACTTGATTTCTTCTGCTAATGTTGTGTGCATAGTTTAGCCACAGAAATTCATATTTCTCAACTGTTCTTTTACAGGTGCAACAGCTGATTGGTGGTCAGTGGGAGTAATACTTTTTGAACTCCTCGTCGGTATTCCTCCTTTTAATGCAGAGCATCCTCAGGTCAGCTAACTGTCTTTTGTTCTTAATTTAGGAATTTCTCATACTTGTGGTTCAGGAGTCAATTTCATCTAAAAATCTGTAAATTCTTGAAAACTGTGTTTTAAGATCCGAAATTTTGCTTATTAATGTCTTCTTATTTTGAAGTTAAGTATCCTTTGGTAATAAGATTGTTTTCGTCATATATTCACTGAAGCGTAACTTTAATTGTCTAGCAAGTGATGAATCATGATATGTCTGGGTCATAATATGAGCTCATAGGACATAGGATGTTTGTCTTCTATTCTGTATATGTGATTGCAGTTTCTTTAATTGATCCAAATGCTTGCAGTATTTTTGTTGTAAAATTCTATTTGTTGTCCCACTATGTGTCTTGAATGTATAAATCTTCGCTACAGGATTATTAGCTTGTGGTCCAACTGTCTAACAATAAGAAGCAACTATGATAAATGTAGAGTTGGCAATAGTGCTATTTAGTAAGTTATATAATATTCTTTAGCATTCGTGGATTCAGTAACAATAATGCAACAATCCAGTATGAATAAATCTATTATGAAATAAAAATTTGTGTTTCCCTTATCTAATTTGTGGAGATACATAAACTAATTGGTTTGATCCTTTAAAAAAAAAAAAAAAAAAAAATTCGTGGACTGATTATATTATGTTATGCCATGATGCTTTGGTTATGCAGTAACAGTGTGCGAACAAGAATTGTACTCATTCTTGATATAAATTAATAAACAGGAACTATGATAGATTGACTTAGACTAGTTATTCAATGGATGGGTTATCTTTTTCTTACATGTCGAATTTATGTATATGGTTGTAGGGTTTGTCTAGTTGTTTACACTTTTGCCTGTTATGGATTCAATCTCCAGTTAATTTTATATACTCATTTTCACTTCTTTCTTGATAATTTAGAAAAAAAAAAATTTATTCCACTTAAGTTTCAAGTCTTGTGATCCTGTAAGTAACATAAGTCACTTTGTTGCTGAGATTTCAAGGTTATATGATGTGTGTTCTGTTTTGCTTTCTCTTTTTTGCTTGGACTATTTAGCTTGCTATATACATTGAAATGCTTTAGTTTTTCTTTCAGCATGATTTAGCCAGCCCTTCTTTTTGGTAAATGTCTGAATAAAAAATTTCTCGCCAACTTTTTGTTAGGTTTTTGCCCTAGGTAAAAATCATGTTCTTTGATAGTCATAAGAAATTGACCCTACGAGATTAGCTTATGTTTCTGTTCCTGCAAACCAGATTTGACTGCCAGTACTAATGGTTTATGTTCTGTCACAGCAAATATTCTGTAATATAATGAACAGAGATATACCATGGCCTAAGGTACCAGAAGAAATGAGCTATGATGCATATGACATAATTAACAAGTAAGTTCTGTTTAAATTTTCTCATCAAAGTCAACAACCACACACATGTATGAGAGGAGCCATGTTGATCCGAGAAAGAGATTTGGAACACATAATTGCAAATTGATTAAACTGTAAAAGCTACATCATTTGGTAAATACACTGAGGCAAACTCTTCTTTAACTATTTTCGGTTTCCATTGTTTTCTAAATCTATTTTGGATTAGAAACTAAATATATTCAAAAGGAGAAAAAATGGAAAAAGAAGAAGGTGTGCTAAAATGAAAGAGATCCCATGCAGGCTTAATTCATTATAAGAAACTGCGCAATGGAACATGAGACAATAGGTGTTCCCTTTCCAGTTGCTTGCTCAATGAAAACCAATTCCTAGGATTATTGATCTCCTATTTCTGAAATTTAACCTAGTAGCAATGAAGATTGCTTGCTAGTACTAGTTTGGCCTACATAGAACCAGCAAATTCAACCCCTCATCTAATATATAAGGATCTATAATGGGTTCTCATGAAGCACCAATGAAGGACTTCTTTTCCAAGTTCAGAACAGGAACCAGAAAATTGATGGGGGTTGAAAAGCAGAAGGTTGTGTCTACAACTAGTGGAGTTATTGCCCCACAGGCATTTTTAGTCTCATTTTTGCAGAATTATCTGTCAGATCCGGATCTTCTACTTGAAAGAGCCCAATCAGCATTTAAATTCCAAAGGTTATTTGGTAAAAAGTTAGATGAACTCCACAATTAATATACAACTGATTCCTGATCTTGAACACATGGATTCCCGTGGAAACCAATAAAACTGTGGTCCATTTTTAGTATGATTCATTTGCCTTTAGGACATCTGCTCCACATTTTGAGGCTGCTTCCCTCCTTCTTATATGAGATCTGTGAGTGAACATGCAGTTATGGCAAATTAGCTCATGCATTGTTGTTTTTCTGCAGTGGCTGTAATGCACTATGAAACTTTTATCAACTGGATAATGCTTTGGGTAAATTTTCAGAAAAATGGGTTTACTTTTCCTTGATTTTTTTTTTTTTGGTCTTTTAGATTTAAATTATCTTCAAGGTAATTGAGTCAGAACCTCTTAAATAGTTTTTGTAATTTTCATCTCGAAAGGTTATTTTTTGAACCATGGTGCAAGATTGCAATGTGTATTGTGTCTGTATGTTTGATCCCTTCTCTATCCTATTGTCATAAATGTATTACCTCTGAGTGTTACTATGTGCTGAGATGTCTGTTCAAATTGTCACCTGTGCAAGTACTTACTCTAGTGATGACTTTCTTGTATGAGTTGGTTCTGTTGCCCCAAAAAACTGGGAAATTGTCTACGCTACATATCAGAATTCTTTCTGTGTTTTTTTTTCCAGTTTGCTGATTGAGAATCCAGTTCAAAGGTTAGGTGCTACTGGTGCAGGGGAGGTATGATAGTTATTTTAAATTGTAAGTAGAAGTACCCATTCCGTTCCAAATGTCATTATATCCTTCTTGTTTAATAGGTAAAAAGTCATGCTTTCTTCAGAGATATCAACTGGAACACACTGGCTCGGCAGAAGGTTTTTTTTCCACCTCATCTCACTTGTTTACCCATTCTTTTTGCCCTTTTAAAGAGTTGCCCATTAGTTTTGATCCATTGATTTTTGGTATATTTACAAATAGATTTCACTGTTTACAGGCTGCATTCATACCATCAGCTGAACCACAAGAAACAAGTTATTTTATGAGCCGTTATATTTGGAATACTGAGGATGAAAACGTCTATGGTGGCAGTGATTTCGATGAGATGTCTGAAACAGGCAGTGCTTCCTGTAGCAGCAGTACACAGAGCAACTTACAGGATGAAGATGTATGCTTCTCAGATACTTTCTCTCTTATATTTCAGAAAGATGAGGCTCAAAATAGATCTGAAATTTAGATAACAGAAAAAACAAGGGAAAGAAAAAAAACTGAATTCTCCTAATATTTGCATTTTTTGCAGTACTATGAACTAGAGATTTAAGATAACTGAGTCAATTATAATTACGATATCACAAAGAAGAGGTTGTAGAAAATATCTTAGACCATGCATATATCTCTAATAGCGTGGCATACATTTCTAGGATACAGTTCCCTGAATTTCAATGTTAACTCTGATTTTGGTAAACAAAATTTCAAAGAAGAACCATTCAAAAGTATCTCTAAACAAACCACTTGCAGTGTTTGTATTGCTTTGTTGTCATTTTCTCACTTCTGCTCCTTGAAAGCAGGGTGATGAATGTGGTAACTTAGCAGACTTCAGCACTCCAAACCTCAATGTGATGTATTCGTTCAGTAATTTCTCATTTAAGGTGAGAAGGCTACAGGTTCACTTCCGTATTGCAACAAAAATCTTGTCTTGTTTGAGCCCTTCTGAAGCAACTAATCCCTGAATTATATTACTTTTTGAACCAGAATTTGTCCCAACTGGCTTCTATCAACTATGATTTAGTGACAAAGAGTGCCAAAGATTCCTCAGAAGCTGACAAATGATCACTTCAATAACCATGATAAGTTTGTCATTTAGAGCAAATTCAGTCGGGCTTCTGAGCTGACAGATTCCTGGCAATGGAGAATGGCTGAAGATGTGTGCATGAAGGCCTCCTCCTGGTGCCATTTCATAATAATTGCTTACCATTTTGATGAAGTAAAATGTTCCACTTCTTGAGATTCCTCCGGTTGATGCAGCCGCTTCAAAATTGCCCAGATATCTTACCTTAACGTGGTGCAGTTTTCCTTCTTGCATTCTATAGTTGTTCTTCTAATTAATAGAGGGAGATTTTGTTTCATCTGGCTCCCTCATATTTATTTAGTGATTTAGCACTGTTCGGTAGACTCAAAGATGAAATTATTGGCAGTATTTGATGAACTTTTTAGTGAAGCTGCAGCCTTTAGCTTTTCCTTTGAGTCTCTGTACTTTTCCTTCTTTCTGTTTTACAATCCTTTTCTTCAGTGACACATGCAGCTTTAGCAGCCATTGTCTTACACATTTCCCATCTCGAAATCAGTCCATGGTCAGTCAAGGTTTCTTTCTCTCCATTGTATAGAGAAAGGATTGACCTTGGACAAGGAATAAACTTCCTGACTGCTACAATGCAATTTTCTTTGTTTTTCAATTCTCTCCTTTGTTAGTTTTCTCACAGCTATTGGTGAAGAATCTTCAACTGAATTCACCAAAAATCTTTTTAACATTGTTTGTTAAGAATTCTAAATAGTTATCGTCCATTGTTAATCGTTAAATATTGGCCCTTTCTATAAAGTAACTGATACAACTTTTTGCAATTTATTAGGATTTCAGTGAGTTTATGAGTTAATTAACTTTGCAATAAAAAGATAGAATTGAAAATGTTTGAAAATTTTATTCTTTCTCCTCTCTCTAACTCTCAAAAGAAACAAAAAAAAAAATCTAATCTTTTGAATCGTATAATAATAATAATAGGAGTAAATTTTTCAATGTCTCATAGTTAAAATATTTAATTAAAATTTACATTTTGTTATTAGAATTTCTTCATGGTGAAAAACCTTAAATTTTGGAAATTCTAAGGTCTAATATGCAAAATACAAAAAAACTTTAGTGGGAAAGCGAGAAATGGCTTTCTCGCAAAACGTTTAACGTTGAACTTTCTCATTGTTCAGTTCCTCATTTTAAACCGCAGTGGAAGTGTTCGACGAAAGTTCTCTTCCAGGAGCAAAATAAAGCCACATTTTGATTCTGCCAAATCTTTTCCTTGTCCTTGCTTCCTTGGTTTTATCTGTTCAAAGCTCTAAGATGTGGAGGCGAATGACTTGTTTGTCACCTGTGTTTTCTGGTTCGAAATCCTCTCTTCTCAACCAGGTTTGACCACTGCCCATTTATCCTATCTCATTTTATTGCTTTCTGCATGATACTTTTCTTTCGCTTTTTTCTTTTAACGCCAGGTCTGGTTATATGATCTTTTACGAAAGTTTTCAAAGACTCACACTTTGATGAGTTATTTACTTCTGCTCGATATTATACTTTTTTCTCTTATTTTTTTTATTTTTTTAATGGTTGTAGATGCAGGTGGCTAATGGACTCAGAATTTGGAAAATGTTTACTACAGAAATTCAGAATCCGGTATTTAATCATTTTTCCTGGTCCTTGTGCATGTATCAGAATTTCATGTATTCTTGAATGGCAGCATTTCTTTACCTATGTAATTGTCTTATCTGCTTTTGAAATCCTTGGATACTATTCGAGTGTTGATATACATGATGTTGTGCCAAATTGTTAAAATATAATCCACACAAAAAAATCATTGCAGAAGATGCGCTTTTCCACATATGTGCTTGTCTATTATGAGATATTTTGTATTGATCAACAGAAAACAAGCATTCTAAAGTAAATGAGAACAGTTTGTTTCGGCACCATTATATGAAGAGAACAGTAATGTAATTACATAGTGTGAGACGAAAACCTTTTGTGTTTAAGGGAGTAGTACGATGGGCTCTTTATGAGGTCGAAGCTGGCAATTCAAGAAACACTATTACAATATAAGTAACACTATCTTAAGGGCCAAATAATCACTTGGTATAATAATAAAGGTTCCCATTGCAAGTCTTCAATCAAGTTTGGCCACTTTTTTCTTGTTCTACTGGTGAAGCTGCAACTCTAGATCATGTAACCTTCCCTGCACTGCAATTACTCTAGGACTCCATTATGATTTTTGTCTCGAAGGAAACATATGATTTCTTGTAAGTGAAATGAAAGGATGTTATTTACTGATTGTAGCATACCTTGAAAGCAGATTTAGCAGCTGACTGTTTGCAGAAGTAGACCCAACTGTTTTATGTTCTACTGCATAACATGGCGGCTCAAAGATTCTGCTATATCTCAAGTCAAGGTAGTCTAATTTCCTTAAATGTCCCAATAGAGACACTAAGACATTTCAGCTAGCCGGAAACAAGCTGAAGTTGAATCTTGACATGGTGGTTTTTAATTGTTGGGCATTGGCAATATGCCAGGAAGTTGGGTGGGATTATCATGAATTTAGTAGGGGTGGCTGTCCTGGTTCCCATAGAAAATGCTTATTTTGTATGCTTTTGGTATTAGCCACACCTCATATTCAGGAAATCTACTCTTTCTTCATTAGGAATCTTTTTAACTCATTGGCACCAAAGACCTCATCAAGGGGAGAATTGATCACCACATAGTCA
>JAOXNR010000022.1:910981-931695 GCA_028571225.1 Parsonsia alboflavescens
TGAATCACAAGAATATTCACTAGAAGAATATTTAGTACAATAACAATTGTACTACCGAGGCCTCGGGTTCAGTGATCTAACTAAGAACAACACACAAGGGGGCAATTAACCCTATTGTATGAGTTTGTCTTAACTAACTAACTCCAAATACCTAACATGCAAAGCTATTGATCTCCATAATGTGATCCCACCCTTAGCATATCAAAACATAGGGAACTAGCTTCGCCAGACCACCAACCCATACTCATGTCATGGGGACGTGTCCACACAGTAGCAACAGTGATATTAGTTCTCTCTTCTTTGATAGTACCTTCAGAGAACAATCACTGAATAGTCCTGTTCTACACATACAAAATGTGCAAACACATAGTCCGAGAGCACTATCTAATGACTAAAGGTAAGTCACTCTACTTAAGGGAGACTAATGTGTTATGACCTTTGTTCAATGGAACGCCCAATTCCATTAATCGACCAAGAATTAATTCCTTATGATTTAAACTTCGGGTGATCCGTACCTTACTATGTTGAACGTCCCAACACACAGATCACCTATTTAAATCAATTTGGACCTACTTGCATGTTATGCTAATATGTATAAAATTACTTATTAAAATTATATAGTCTTTTACACTTTTTCTCAGAAAATGATAGCCTTTTTTGGGCATAAATCCCAACAACTTCAACAGCAGCAACTATCTAGAGTGGTGTTTGAGAGTGGGTTTGTAAGAATGGAGTGAGAGTGATGAAGAGTGAGGCTGCAGTGTAGAGTGAAAAATGATTTGTAAGAAACTAAAGATAGGGTTTCATCTGAGTTAATCACATCCGTTAGATATAAATTAGGATAGATCTAATGGTCTATAAAAACTCATTTTTTTAAATTAATATACTAACTGGATCGGGTCCTAAACAGGTATGGGATAGTTAATCCCGGTTTTGGACCCATTTATTAAATTCTAAACGGATCTGGATCTAAAAATTATATATCGGTTCCGGGATAAATGGGTTGGAGACGGGTTCGGATTCGGGTATACCTGGCCCATTAACAGTCCCACTCTCACACACACGGTTTTATGAGATGAGTATTGTGTTTGCTCTTTATTTTAAAGAAATCCGTATTTTTGTATAAATATTTGAGGATACTGGTTCGATTTGTTTGGTTATTAATGGGTGAAACGAGGACGATTCGAACTAGTCAACTCAAACGGGCAGAACCCAAGCAGAAGTTAATCCAAATGGGCCAAAGGGCCTCATGCCTTTAAATACCTGAAAGTCAGACTCACAGACAGAGTCAACAAGGACACGTGGGCAAACAGCCAGCTACCATATACCTCCTAGGTCACTAACCTAAAGGTCATCGACCTCCTAGATGAGCTTGAGTTGAGGTCTTGCTAGACCCAGACTTCGACCTAGCAAGTTCCGATCCAAATCATAAATCATCCATGCCACAACCACCAGTGCCAGACTCCTAGCCACTCTAAGGAGCTAAAGATCACTCGGCACGAATTCACAAGAACAGATGTTCGAGATCCTCAACATCTACGGGGAGGTCGCGAAGTTGGTTTGAAGGTCGATTAGTGAGCTCGTAGCTCTCACAGAGACATGAATGGCAAGATCTCTCGTTCTAGGGAAACTCCATGATCTTAGGAGCAATTGGCGGGATTCAACTAAATCCCACAATTATCCTAACTGCCAACTGTTACATAAGGTAGAGCCCAATTCCAAGAGGTAACTGACTCCCCCTCTCTCTCTAATTAAATAAAAAAACACAATTAGTCGAAGGACCAAGCAAGAAAAATAGAGAATTGTCTTTACCGGAAAACTCTCCCAAAATACTAATTTAGGCATCGAAGCTCTTCCCTGGGCGACAGCCCACTCCAGTGACCTCTTTTTCTGATCTTCTTGGGCTGCTGGATTACGAAGCTCCATCAGAATTTGTGGGGTGACCCGATACAACTCTTTTGGACCCCATCAATTATAAATTCTTTTAAATATGTATTCGATCTTACTGTACATGATTTTGTGAGCAAGAATTTTGTTAGAGAAACATGAATTTCATTATAGCATTATGACCAATTTTAATTTCTTAGTTATTAGAAAATGTCAATACAAATTCCGAGGGTGCAGTGGGGCTTTTTATTTTTCTTATAGGAACTCATCAGCCATCCCTACCAGTACTTTGAAGAGGACCCAATGGTTTGATTTATGGCATGGTATGAGACACCAATAGCAAGCCTAATCGTTGTCTTCTTTGTTTGGGATTGTGGGGGCCACTGGGCTTTTAAAGGCTGGGCAAGACTTCAATATTTTTGCCCTTCAAAATAAGATTTAGGTCCAATCCAATCCTAATTTTTTAGGGCTTAACGAAGCTTGGGTTGGGCTGATGACCCTTTGTAAACTAGTTTGCTTTTCCCTTTGTAAACTAGCTTGCTTATGTGAAAGTAAATGGTTTGCTTTTCCCTTTGTAAGTTCAATAATGCTGGGAAGTTGTATAACATATGCTATTTTCATCCCTCGATATTGCCTTTTTTTTTTTTTTTATTTTATAATATAAATTTTTAATATATTTATTATATTTTATAATTGCAGTTATAAATAAGAGATATAAAAATGTGTTTTAGTACACATTAAAGATTCTCAATGTAATTGAAACGGAGGTTAATGATGGATTGTTAAAAGGTGAAGTGAGTGAAATTTACTTTGTGAGGGGATTGTTGAATACTTAAATGCAAATTTACATGGGAGCATTAAAGGATGTGATTAACGGTGAGGAAATAAGGCTGATAACGTGTATTTTCCAAATTTGACTCTTCTCCTTAGTTTTTTTATAGAGAAAATTTGTTGAGTTGGATTGGATTTAATATATTTTATAAATTAAACCTTAAAAATATATATATTTTTTATATACATATATTTGATTGTAAAAATACAGATTAGATTTGCTAAGAGGACCCAATGATTTGATTTATGGAATGGTATAAGATTTAGGTCCAATCCAAAATAAGGCTAGGCAAGGCTTCAATATTTTTGCCCTTCAAAATAAGATTTAGGTCCAATCCAATCCTATTCTTTTAGGGCTTAACAGGGCTTGGGCTGGGCTGATGACCCTTCTTGACAAGCATAAGAATGACTAATATTTAATGATGAGAGATTAATATATATGATAGTTGACATTTTTAAGACTAATATTGCCATGCTTGGGGAGTATTTTAACTCTCGTTAAACTTATCACTTCCTCAGTTTAAAATTACATGTCTCATTTTCCATTTTAGAATTTTCAGCATTGAATATTCTATTTCTAGAAATAGGTCAATCCTTTATATAAAGTTTCGTTAACCATATCTCTAATTTAGTATATTTAAATTCACCAACCGAAGGTATCATCGATAATTACATTGATGAAAAGAATGGTATGGTAGTAACCTTAATGAGGTAAAAAACATAAATTTATTTTCAATCAAGTCATGATGGAACATTTAGTTTCAAATAAAAAGAGGTACTTATTATAATTACATTATTTTAGTAGTTTATTTGTTCAAATAAAAAAAAAAAAAAATCACCCTGGCACATAAGAAAAGGTGACTTTTACTAAGTTCACTTTTAATAGCAATGTATGTTAATATTTTATTAAAATCCTAACAAATTTAAAAATTAAAAATTAAATTCTCATAACTCAAAATAAAATTAAAAATATTTATTTTCATATAAAATAAGTACTGTATATATTATATATGAGCAATGCCTTTTACTCTTCTTATTTAAAAGCTAACCTGGCTGATGATGTATTCTTATCCTTCTAAAAATGCTTTCTAGAAATATGAAGGAATTGTAATGTAATATACGATTAGGGATTTGAGGTGGTTGCGAGGAAGTTGATTAGGATACTTTTCTGAACAATTTCCGAATTTTCGTGAGGAATCGGAGCTGACCTGAAGCCATCGGACTGCCGTCTCACTTTTGCTGCTCATCTGTGTTTCATCTCGTGTGCCTTTCCGAAAGTGCAGGGACCTTCAACGTAATTAAGTTTTGGGGGGTTCCTTTATATAGAGAAATTTTTTTGAGCGGGATCGGATTTAATATATTTTATAAATTAAATCTTAAAAATATATATATTTTTTATATAGATATGTTTATGGTAAAAATATATATAAATATTTTATTGGTATAAGAGATTATACAAAAATTCAGGAATTGTACAGAAATTAAATAAAAATGTATATTGTTCCTTCGGGGTCATCCCGATGGATAGAGTAAGAGTGACAAGTGTGTAGAATGGATTTGGAATTTAAATTTTATCAATATCATTTGAATAAATGGAATATCGAGATGAATGAAAATAAATCTGAATATCGTTAAAAAAAAAATTATATATTATCTCTATAGGCATAATTTACTTATCGAAAAGATGAAGATAAGATGAACTCAATAAAGCTGTGTCGTTGTTGGCAAATTTCCTAATTTATATCGTCATGGATTCTTTGAGGTTCAACCTTTTTATTTTTATTTTTATAAAGTATCACAACTGCAATAATAAAAATAATAATAACAATAATAAAAAAGTAAGCTGAATACAATATAACGTGATAGTGTGCTATAGACATAAAACTCAAAGAAAATAACATACTTTTTGAATTTTGATTTTGGTGGGGACAATCAATTATTGAAGAATCATTATCCAAAAGCCACCAGGAAATAAAGAAGCGGTGGGGAAAGGGGTTATGAATCATCCAAAACACGTGTGTACTTATATAATCTCTCGTACTAATAAAATATTTATATATATTTTTAAACAGTTTTGTTAAATTACTTTAGAAACGTTCTGCTCGCTCCGACTATTATCGTAACGAAAATTTACTATCCCGCCACACAATTGTCAAGTAAGTTGTGGAACGAAAATTTACTATCCCGCCACACAATTGTCAAGTAAGTTGTGGAAGATCAGAATTGTTATCAGATATATTAATTGTCTGACCTCTTTAAAGCGAGTGCAGGAGATGATGAAGAAGATGTTCAAGTGCAAAATACAATTGCAACATTTATATGGGATGCAAAGTTAAATTGATTCTTACCACCATTAACACTAAAGAAATCATCGTCACAATCTGACTCTAACCAAGCCTGGGAATCAAAGACAGGGATTGCAAGAAAGATTTAAAAATATTTTGTCTAATAAAAATAAATAAATTTAATTTGTGAATAATCCAAATTTAGTCACCATCACTATTATAATATTAATCCCCTTATTTAAAATTAAAGATCTACTATTCATTTGATAAAAAATTACCGGCAATCTTTAATCTCAACAAAATTGCACTGGAGATCTATACCAACCTTTAAATACTAGTAATAGTAATTAAGTCAATAATTCTCGGTATTATTATTATTAATTTAGTTCGATAATTTAAATCAATTTAGCATTAAAAAATTCACAACTTATTAAGCTGGATGTGGTTTTGTCGGCAAATGGCACGTTCTCATTCCTTTATAAAAGAAGATCGTGCATGTATTCACTATCATTATAGTATCAAGTGAGTCCCAGTCCCTGAAGAGGAAGCTGACGGCAACTCGCTTCTTCTCCTACATAGTTCTACTCCTCATCTTAGCTGCTAAGATAGATGCTGCCTACCCTTCTGTAAGTTCAAGATCTTCTATTATTTTAGTCTGTGAAACTTATATCTATTAATTATCGATCTTCTTATAAATCAATGTCAAAAAAATTTTGAGTTCTTCTTCAACACTAGCAGAAACTGTGAAATGCCATTTAGCATTGCTCTGTCTGTTCTCTGCTATCGGGTCGTCATATAAAACCACGGTTTATAATAGTTTTTACAGATCATATTCCATCGTTTTCATATGTTGTTATGTTGTTCGATGATTTGCATATCTGAATTAGTTTTGGAATGCAGAACGACTGCGGGTACACATTATATGTCAAAACCGGAGATATAGCAAAGGCCGGAACAGATTCTAAGATTAGCGTCGCTCTGAGCGATTCCGATGGAAATTCTTTTCTGATCCCAGATCTAGAAAAATGGGGGGTGATGGGTCCCGGGCATGATTATTTCGAGCGAGGGCATTTGGATGAGTTCAGTGGCCGGGAAATGTGTCTCCGTCCACCAATTTGCAAGCTGAATTTAGGATCCGATGGGACAGGATCCTATCCCGGATGGTTTGTGGAATATGTTGAGGTGACTTTGACTGGGGAGTCCAGTAGTCGGTCCTCCTTCTTTTTGAATACGTGGCTGGAAGATGATCATTTGAGTGTTGTCGTGGACAATTGCAAAGCCTGGCTGAACGAGGGCAAGAGGGGCCCATTTGTTGTGGGTAACGAGGTGGGCTTTGCTGCAAATTAGTTTGCTTACCAGGTCTGAGGAAATGTGAAAGTAAATGGTTTGCTTTTCCCTTTGTAAGTTCAATAATGCTGGGAAGTTGTATAACATATGCTATTTTCATCCCTCGATATTGCCTTTTTTTTTTTTTTTATTTTATAATATAAATTTTTAATATATTTATTATATTTTATAATTGCAGTTATAAATAAGAGATATAAAAATGTGTTTTAGTACACATTAAAGATTCTCAATGTAATTGAAACGGAGGTTAATGATGGATTGTTAAAAGGTGAAGTGAGTGAAATTTACTTTGTGAGGGGATTGTTGAATACTTAAATGCAAATTTACATGGGAGCATTAAAGGATGTGATTAACGGTGAGGAAATAAGGCTGATAACGTGTATTTTCCAAATTTGACTCTTCTCCTTAGTTTTTTTATAGAGAAAATTTGTTGAGTTGGATTGGATTTAATATATTTTATAAATTAAACCTTAAAAATATATATATTTTTTATATACATATATTTGATTGTAAAAATACAGATTAGATTTGCTAAGAGGACCCAATGATTTGATTTATGGAATGGTATAAGATTTAGGTCCAATCCAAAATAAGGCTAGGCAAGGCTTCAATATTTTTGCCCTTCAAAATAAGATTTAGGTCCAATCCAATCCTATTCTTTTAGGGCTTAACAGGGCTTGGGCTGGGCTGATGACCCTTCTTGACAAGCATAAGAATGACTAATATTTAATGATGAGAGATTAATATATATGATAGTTGACATTTTTAAGACTAATATTGCCATGCTTGGGGAGTATTTTAACTCTCGTTAAACTTATCACTTCCTCAGTTTAAAATTACATGTCTCATTTTCCATTTTAGCATATGTTTGATGGTGAAAATATATATAAATATTTTATTAGCATGAGAGATTATACAAGTACACACGTGTTTTGGATGATTTATAACCCCTTTCCCCATCACTTCTTTATTTTCTGGTCGCTTTTGGATAATGATTCTTCAATAATTGATTGTCCCCACCAAAACCAAAATTCAAAAAGTATGTTATTTTCTTTGAGTTTTATGTCTATAGCACACTATCACGTTATATTGTATTCAGCTGACTTTATTATTATTATTATTATTATTATTGTTGCGTGATACTTTATAAAAATAAAAATAAAAAGGTTGAACCGCAAAGAATCCATGACGATATAAATTAGGAAATTTACCAACAGTGACACAGCCTCGTTGAATTGATCTTATCTTTATTTTTTCGATAAGTGAATTATGCCTATAGAGACAATATATAATTTTTTTTTAACGATATTCGGATCAATTTTTATGCATCTCGATATTCCATTTATTCAAAGGATATTGATAAGATTCAAATTCGAAATCTATGATTTGCGTGTTTGTCACTTTCACTCTATCCATCAGGATGTCCTCGAAGGAACAATATACATTTTTATTTAATTTCTTGCATTTTGTAAAATTTGACAAAATTTTATCTAAGGTTTGACAGAGGTTGAGATCAAGGAAGAAGTAAAATCCGGTACCATGACCAGGTAGGGCATTTCGAGACAAGATTGTCGCTGGCGATGATGAATTCATGATACTGAGAACGCCTTTCTCTTTGAAGGCGGAGACGGTGCGTGGGCTAGTGGTTCTCTCAACCGTACCCTTGAATGCTTCTTGAAACCTCTGTGAGAGCACAATCTCTGCCTCTGAGTGCCAACAAGAAGATTTGCAGCTGAGAAGAAGCAATCAAATTCTTGAAGCCGACGATCGGAAGATTTCGTTCTAACTTTCCTGGAATTTAGGAAAAGGATATATTTTTTTTCCCTTTTTTTTAACTTGTGTACTAATCTGAGTTCTTCGCCAATCTGCAGAGGAGACCGTGAATATCCGCTGAAGAAAAAAGCATATGCAATTTGGCCATATTTCTTCTTTTCCCATTCTTCTATTTGGGTAAAAAATGTCAAAAGCATCTAAATTTTTCGATTTTTTAGTTTAGATACTCAAATTATATTTTTATAATTCAGAGCACACGAACTTTCAAAAAGTATCGAAAGAGCTACTTCTGTCTATTTTGGAGGTTAAAGTTTACATACTCCCTCCGTTACTAAAATAAAAATCATCCAATGTTGTTTTGTAAAAATTAAAATAACTTTTTTTTAAAAAAATACAGTCCAATCATTTTTTCAAAAATCTAAACACTATTTCATGAGTATATCATTAGACTTATAATTAATGATAAGAAAAATTAATTAGAATAACTAATATTTAATGACAAGGAGAGTAATATATATATATTTATATTTATATGATAGTTGACATTTTTAAGACTAATTTTGCCATGCTTTAGGTGTAAATTTATCTTATCTATATGGGGAATGATTTTAACTCTCATTAAACTTATCACTTCTTCAATCTAAAATTGTGTATCTCATTTTTCATTTTAGAATATTCGACACTGAATATTCTATTTCTATAAATAAGTTAATTCTTTATATAAATTTTCGTTAACCATATCTCTAATTTAGTAGATTTAAATTCACCTAGCAAAGGTGTCATCGATAATTACATCAATGAGAAAGGTATGATAGTAACCTTAATGAGGTCAAATACATATATTAATTTTCAATCAAGTCATAATGCAACATTTGATTTCAAATAAAAAGAGTGTTACTTTCTATACTTACATTATTTTAGTAGTTTATTTGTTCAAAATTGTTTTTTTCTTCCACCCTAGCACATAAGAAATTGTGACTTTTACTAAGTTCACTTCTAATACTACTGTTAATATTTTATTAAAATCCTAACTAATTTTAAAATTAAAAATTAAATTCTCAAAAACCCAAAATAAAAATAAAAATATTTATTTCCATATAAAATAAGTACTCCATACATCATATATGAACAATGCCTTTTACTCTTCTTATTGAAAAGCTAACCTGGCTGATGATGTGTTCTTATCATTCTAAAAATGCGTTTTAGAAATAAAGGTAATCATTTATTATACATGAATATCACATTGCAAATTATTAACAAAATTATGTAATTTATTTTCATTCATAGAAATAAATTTGTGTTTTGCAATACCAATATCTTAAAAAAGTTATAAATTTGATTTTTCACTAGGTGTGTAGTAGCCCAACCCAATAAGTGGGCCCAAAATGTAAATTAATTGATTATTGGAATCATGGTTGGGTTATAGCCATTAGAGAGGGCTTAAGTTATTTATGTTTATTAAATTAGTCCATCATAATATATTTCATAAGTGTAATTGGATTTCATTTTAGGTTTATTTTCTTATGAGATTGTTACGTCTCTGGTTTTAGGGGAAGAGCTAAGAGAGGAGGATGCTGGGAACCAGAATAGGTAAGGTCAAGATTGATCTGTTGGGTAAGGTTATTTTGATTTTGTGAATAGTTTTCTTATATTTAAAAAATCAATTTTACTAATTAAGATTTTAAATTTCATGATTAGAAATTAATTAATGTGAGTATATGATACTTTTCTATACAATTTCCGAAATCGTTACTAATCGAATTTGAGAGTTCGACTTCCTTATGTCTTAAATCTTGAAATACCCACTGATTTGGTTAATTTGTAAGACAGAATACCCGATTGCTAATTATTTTTAAAGAAATCATTTTTTTCCAACTGACCGGAAGTCGTTGGACTGCCGTTTCACTTTTGCCACTGATGACTGATCTGTGTTTGATGTGCCTTTCCGAAAGTGCAGGGACCTTCGACATAATTAAGTCTCCGGGGTTCCTTTATATACTTCAAGGATTTGTTTTAAACCTTCTGCATGCATGAAAGAATTGTGTTTTCCAAATGCTTTATTCTATAATTTTTGTTTAAAAAAACAAAAAAAAAAACGTTTTCAATTTCTGTGAGTGATACAGTAAGTACTGCAGACCGTCCTTTTCTCACCCTGTGACTGTAAATATCCTTCTTCTTTATTTCCTTTTTATTATTATAAATATTATTATTCAGCTTCTGTTTATTTTATTTTCTATATTGTCTCACGAATTCCAAAATCAAAACCATTTAATTAATAATTAAATTTCTATTTCTTAAATTAATTGTTATTTATGTGCTTATGTGTCAGTTATAAATCAAAGTCAAAAAAATTTTTGAGTTCTTTTTCAACACTGGCAGAAACTGTGAAATGCCATTTTGCATCGCTCTGTCTGTTCTCTGCTATCGGATCATCATATAAAACCACGTTTATGATAGTTTTTACGGATCAGATTCCATCGGTTTCATATGCGGTTATGTTGTTCGATGATTTGCATATCTGAATTGGTTCTGGAATGCAGAAAGACTGCGTGTACACATTATATGTCAAAACCGGAGAAATAATAAAGGCCGGGACAGATTCTAAGATTAACGTCACTCTGAGCGATTCCTCTGGAAAATCGATTCTGATCCCAAATCTAGAGGAATGGGGATTGATGAGTCCCAAGCATGATTATTTCGAGAGGGGAAATTTGGATATCTTCACTGGCCGGAACTGGTGTATCAGTCCACCAATTTGCAAGCTGAAGTTAGGATCCGATGGTAAAGGAGCCCATCACGGATGGTTTGTGGAATATGTTGAGGTTACTTTTACTGGCCCTCATAAGCCCTGTCGTCAGTCCATCTTCTATGTGAATCAGTGGCTGGCGGATGATGCTCCTCCCTTCGAATTGAGTGCTGTCGTGGACAATTGTAAAGCCCAGCTGAAGGAGGGCCAGACCGGCCCATTTTTTTGTGGGCAAAGAAGTGGGCCTCTCTGCAAATTAGTTTGTTTCCTGACTGTGAAAATAAATGTTTTTTTTATTTCTTTTTTGGGAGTTCAGTAATGTTGGGAGCTTGTAGCGTGGTGGAGGTCTCTCCCTCCCATCCTCCCCCTCCGCCATTTAAAAAAAAAAAATTGTTGAATTAATTAATCTAATAAAATATTCTGTTATCATCCCTCGATATTAGTAATTACTTGTCGTATTTTATTTTATTTTAAATATAAATTGCTAATATGTTTATTATATTTTATAATTATAGTTATAAATAAGAGATGTAAAAATGCATTTTGGTACACTTTAAAGATTCTCAATGTAATTGAAACGGTGGTTAATGATGGATTATTAAAAAGTGAAGCGATGCTTAAATGAAAATTTACATGGGAGCATTAAAAGATGTGATTAATGGTGAGGAAATAAGGCTTGTAATGTGTATTTTTTGAGTTTGACTGTTCTCCCCAGTGTGAAAATGTTTTGGGTTGGATTGGATTTAATATATTTTATAAATTAAAGATTTTAAAAATAAATTAAACCTTTAAAATACTTGTTTATATATATGTTTTAATGTAAAAATATATATAAATATTTTTTTAGTATGAGATATTATATAATTACAAAAGTGTTTTGGAAGATTCATAATCGTTTTTTTCGCTACTTCTTTATTTTTTATCGCTTTTATATAATGCTTCTTCAATAATTGATTGTCCCAACAAAATCAAAATTCAAAAAGTATGTTATTTTCTTTTACTTTTATGTCGATAGCACGCAATCACGTTAAATTGTATTCGGTTGACTTTTTATTATTATTGCAGTCTTGATACTTTATAAATTTTTTTTTTTTTAAAAAAAAAAGGTTGAACCTGAAAGAATTCATATTCATAAAAGGATATAAATTAGGAAATGTGCCAACCACGACACAGCTTTGTTGAATTCATCTTACCTTCGTCTTTTCGATAAGTGAATTATGCCTATTGGGAAAATATACATTTTTATTTAATTTCATCCATTTTGTAATTTTATTATTCCATACAATCATACATTACCTAACAAAATATCCAAACCACTTTTTTATTCCTTTACAAATCAATTCATTTAAAAAGGACAATCATGATACACGAGCATGAGCATCTTGGTCGTAGATTATCTAACAAAGAAAATTTTGAAATAGAAACTTTTAACGAGATTGTGCTTTTTCAACACTCTCAAAATGAAATCTATTCCAAATATATATGTCATGGTTCCTTACTTCGACAGAGTATAAATATCTAAACTTGATATTTTTTTATACTTTTTCAAATCTATTGCTGATATTAAGTAGCAGTCAAAAATTTGTATCCATTTTTCACGATATTATGCATGGATCAGGCATATCAAGGCAACTTCTTCAGAAAAATTTGTGTCTTCCACAATAGAATCTAATTAGTGAGATTTCGAGTAATTGGACTTGGGCATATCTTCATATATGAATCTTGTGATACATATCCAGTCAACGGATATTATTTATTTTTTTTCACTACAAAATACTAATACTTTGCGGGGGGGAATATGTGATGTGGCTCACATATCCAATGAACCTTGTCCATAATAGAATTTTTCATTTAACAAATCATGATTTTCGTTTTCTTTTTTAACTAGAGAAAATGAATTTTTAAAATTGTTGATTTTGAAATAATAATTCTAACAAAGAATATGTATCTTCTCTTAAAGAAAATACACTTAAAGGAGAATTTAAGTAGGGCATAGGGTGTCTCTAGTTGGTAGAGTGACAAGTGCACAGATCATAAATTTTGAGTTTGAATCCCATCAACACCCTCTTAGATAAGCGAGATGTCGAGACGTATGCAAACTGATAAGTAAGATGCAGGATGTCAAGGTGTTAGATTAGCGGAATGTCGAGATGCATGTAAACTGGTTAGTATGATTTAGGGTTTTTGAACCGGTAGTCTATATGCATAAGAAAAATATTGTTCTTCGCTTTACCTTTGCTCTCCCAATCCAAATAGCCTCGAAAATTTTCTGAAATATCAAAATAACTTTGCCTATTATTTATGGATACATTATTTATTTTATTATTAAAATGGTGCACCGAAAGGTCAGTGTTTCTTTTGAATGATAATAATAATGTTGACTACTTTTTAGGGTCACTGTTGATAATATACGTATATCATATCCTTTTTTAATTTCTTTTTCTTCCTTTATTTTTTCCCCCAATTTTGAGAAAAAGAAAAAGAAAATTAATTATATCTTTTGAGGTAGAATCACCCCACACCGCGCGGATGCCCAGTATTGATACTGTCAATTCTATTAAATAGTTTGGTTACGAGAAATATCATTTTTTACTTATTTATCCAGATAATTTATTCAAAATCAATATATAATTTAATTAAATGATAAACGATTTTTAATTGTATATAATTAAATAGGATTTCCAATGAACCATATTGTTTGAGCATATTTTTAAAATGTAAAATACTATTGTTAATTAAAATAAATAAATTTATAATGATAAATCATATAATAGAAACTCTCTATATCAATACATAGATACCTTTCTTTAATTTAATAAATAGACAAATTACAAACCAGAATCTGCAAAATTCACGTGAACACGCAAATAATTAAAGAACAATTGCACGGCCATGATAAGTCTCAATGCAGACTTCCTTATAAAAAAGCCTGCATTATCATTGCATCTCATGCAAATAAGAAAGTGTTTGAAGACTATCAGAGAGAAGAAACAGAGACGAGAAGAGATGACGACTCACCACTTCTCCTGCGCACTTCTGCTCCTCGCTTTAACTGCTGTTGCTGTTGCTCATGTCGACAACGAAGCCGTAAGTTCTCAGACCTTGCTTTCCCACCTTGTGAAAAGTTTTTGATAGTAATACTATTCCATCCAAAACTAAATAATTTCTATTTTTATTTTGATTTAAATTAAATACTTTATTCCAATTCGAGATTAGAGGTATATTGAATCTTCTTAGTTAACCAAAAACTTTTGTTGGTAAGTACTACACATTTGACCATTCATAAATTGACTCTGTTTTTTTTTTTTTTTTTTTAACTAATTCTATTATGATATCCTATCTCATATCAAGAATATGTATGATTATGACTAATAAAAATGGATTTAAATATCTATTAAGATATCTATTTCAACATAGTGGTCAAATAATTGATCGTGAATGATGTTACATTGATGGTTGCATTTTGGATAAAAGATACTAATATATATATTTATTAGTAATGATTTTAAAGACCAATATATTTATTTATATATTGAATTTGCTGCAGAAAGATTGTGTGTACTCGATCTTTGTTAAAACGGGTGATGTATCGAAGGCTGGAACCGACTCCAAAATTAACTTGACTCTATACGATAATAGTGGAAAATCAATTTTGATAAACGATCTGGAATCATGGGGACTAATGGAGCCAGATCATGATTATTATGAGATGGGTCAACTGGACATCTTCAGCGGTCGGGAAAGGTGCCTATCTTTGGTTTGCAAGTTACGTTTCGAATCCGATGGGTTGGGAGACAGCCCCGGATGGTTCATCAGCTACACAGAGGTCACTGTGGCACAGCCTCATGAGCAATGTAAGAAATCCACTTTCCGTATTAGTGATTGGGTGGGCGTTGAAGGTCCTCCCTATTACTTGTACTCTACCGCAGAGGAATGCAAGCGTTATGTGACCCTCACCCAGCGGGAAGTGTGAGAAGTTCTCACCCCCCATTTTGATAGAGAATGCGATCCATGGACCATGGCTTGGCTGAGAGCTTATATTAATATGATAATGTATGGGAGCTTTGAGGAAACATGAAATAAATGTTACTATTTTTAATTTTCCTTTTTTTTTTTTTCCTTTTACTTTATTTCTTTGTGAGTTAAATAAATGGTGAGAGATTGTTATGTTGTCTTTATTTACATGTTCAAGTTAATTGACATGGTGTGACAAAAGCCTCTCATTATAAAAAGTTAATAAAATGTGTCTTTTTTTAATTCAATGCTTATTTTTCTGACAATTGAATATTTTTATTTAATATACTTCTTTTTAAGTTAATTATTAAAGAACTAAGAGTTCATCACGGCGTCCACCTCCACCATAGCCTCCTTCGCCGCAGTCGCGAGATTGATCCTTGTTAACGGTGACGTGACTGACAATCGACAGTGGAGATCAGGTGCTGGCAATGTTGGAAGGGAAGCCAGGTGAGCTTAGCCACTATATTCCGTGAGCCTTAGATCTTCTGCCCCTCAAAGGTTAACATGGAAATATTCGGATGCAGATTGGCAAGTCCTGTGCACAAATGCCGTGGCCAAAGCATCTGGATCCATTCTCGATCGTCGCTTGCTCTCTTCAGCTCCCTCTAAGTTCTCTGCAAGTCAAAATCTGTTCCTCCTGTTTTTTACTCTTTTTTAATTATGGATGAATATCAGTATCTTTTGATCAGCTTATACAAAAAGTAAGTTAGGCTTTGTTATATTTGAGTACACTGATTTATAAGTACTTTTTAAAATTAAACTTATTTAGATGAAAAAACACTTTTAATGTTTTTTTTAAAAATTTTTGTTATTATTATTATTTTTTAAAAGATTTAATAAAATATTTATATTCTACAAGTTACAATACATTAAATGCTAATATTAACCTATTTAAGTAAACTTAAATTATTTTTAACATAAATCATTAAAAACCAAAATTTTTGTAAAAATAACTTAAACCTTAAAAAATAAATCAAAAAATAATAATAATAAAAAAATAAATAATGTTAATTTTATCTCAAAAGATATAAAAAATAAGTAATTTTCTTTTTTATATTTTTGACTTATGTTTATTTGCTATAAGTTATAAAGATATACACAAGAATTAAAAAAAAAGGAATATTAAAAATATTATAATCGAAAAAAAAAAGAGAAAAAAACATAAATTAAAAAAGAATCACTGAAATGAACAATCTGTACTGTTAGGCGCGGGGGAGTGCTGGGGCCTTGGAAGGCGTGATAAGGTGGGTGTTTAAAAAATAAAAAAAATAAAAAAAAAATAAAAAAGGAGGAAAAAGGAACATATGAGAAAAAAAATGGAAAGAGAAAAGTTTAAAAAATTAATATAAAAAGTTAGAGAGTTTTAAGTGCTTTTTTCTTAGTCATTTTTTGTAGTTTAAAAAATAAGTCAAATTTTGGCTTTTTTTTCACTTTGTGCTTTTTTGTACTAACATAAACAAACAAGTGTTTTTTTTTTTTTTTTTTAAACTTAAGTGGTTATTAAGAAAAAGTAAGTTCTTTTTTTAAAGTTAAGCCAAAACTAATTGATCCTTAGATGATTTTAGGACATGGGTTTCAGGAAATAAGTTTTGGTTCTAAGGGTAAAGAGTTCAATTATTATTAACCTGAATGAATTTGACCTGACTATCAATTGTGTGGGAAACATGAATGTTATGGTGTATTGATAAAAATATTCTTAATAGGTATCACAGAGATTTAAAAAACTTAATTTCTGATTAGAATGACTGATCGTAAAAAAAAAAAAAATTATTGAAGGATAAAAAACACACAAAAAAAAGGGATTTATGGATAAAAGTTATAATCTATAAATAGTTGACAGATGAATAATACCAATTTTCCTTTAATTACATTTTTCATTTTATGACATAAATTATAAATAATTGATGGATAAAAAATATCAATCTCCCTTTAATTACATTTTTCACTTTATGGCATAACTTTAAATTTAATGTACTCTAAGCTTTAACTTTTAACAAACCCCACCCCCCTTCCAAAAAAAAAAAGAAAAAAAAATGATTCCATATGCTCTCGCCTCTTGATTATTTAAAGGTTCTAAATCGATACCCTATATGTAAAGGCAAGACTGACATTATATTAATTTTCATCAAATTTACTATTAAGCAATGTCATGGAGGCTCACACCACACATCACAGATGAGACGTGACAATAAAAGTTGATTAATATTAAATCAAAAAGAAGAAAACAAAAAGGGGTGACTGCGGGTCGAATTGAAGTGATCGTATTCCCTACGGGGACTGGGCTGCCCCGGTCTGGGCTGGGATAACTCATCAGGACAATAAGTGGGCCTTTAAATGATATAAAAGTCCTTATTCTAATTAGCCCAAAGAACTGAGTCCAAAGAGAGAGCAAGAAACAACCCACAGATCCATTCCCGCCGAAATCCTCGTAAAAGACATACCGGGTTACCATTCACTATGGAGTGATCCGGCTCGAATATGTGAAATCCAACCCTAAATTGGACTGGATCTTGGCTTCTCTATTAGTCGACTATAAATACTTCCGACTGTCTACCCTCTACCACTACGTTATCTATTTTGAAGTTCCTCACCAGATCAAGAGTTCGTTCCAATTGGATTTTTCATGGACGCTCTTCAATCCAATTATATGGAGAATTCTCAATCGCAACCAGCTCATCCTCCTCCTCCTCCTCCTCTTCCATCTGAAACCCCCGCGGATCCTCAGCACCCTTACGCTCTGTACCCTCCCCAAACCCTAGATTCTTACCATCAGAATTATTCCAATTCTCCTTATTCGTATCCTCAACCGGTACATCAAAATCAAGTTAATTCTCAAGAGCATCAAAATCCAGCACCTGTTCAAAGTTCGATTTCGAACGACCGGGGGGAAGTTTTAGACGCGGAGAATGGTGCAAAAGCTGCAAAACTCGAGATTCAGAGGCCACTGATTTCGGAAAACGGGTTGACCAACACGCACAGCGGCACTGACAAGGACCAGTCTGGCGGGGAAGAAGAGGCAACTAGCAGGCGAAGGCGCAGGAGTCGCTGGGACCCACCTCCTACCGAGTCAAGCAACGACGGTACCGGGACTGTTGGAGACGGCGGAAGCGGAACTGGGACCGGGGGAAGGAAGAGAAAGTCGAGATGGTCTGATGATCAGCCTCAGCCTATGATTCAGTTACCGGATTTTATGAAGGAGCTTACCGGAGGTATTGAATTTGACCCAGAAATTCAAGCTCTGAATAGTAGGTTACTTGAGATTACTAGGAAGTTGCAGTCTGGTTTGCCATTAGATGACAGACCCGAGGGTGCACGTTCCCCTTCACCTGAACCTATATATGATAATATGGGAATAAGAATTAATACAAGGGAGTATCGTGCAAGAGAGAAATTGAACAGGGAGAGACAAGAGATTATCTCTGAAATGATCAAGAAAAATCCTGCCTTTAAGCCACCTGCTGATTATAGGCCCCCAAAGCTTCAGAAAAAACTTTACATTCCCATGAAAGAGTTCCCTGGTTATAACTTTATTGGTTTAATTATTGGGCCACGGGGAAATACTCAGAAGCGGATGGAAAGGGAAACTGGGGCTAAGATTGTGATTAGGGGTAAAGGGTCCGTGAAAGAAGGAAGGTTGCAGCAGAAAAGGGACTTGAAACCAGATCCCTCAGAGAATGAGGATTTACATGTCCTAGTGGAAGCTGAGACTCAGGAGTCACTTGAAGCGGCTGCTGCTATGGTGGAGAAACTCTTGCAGCCTGTTGATGAAGTACTTAATGAACATAAGAGACAACAACTTAGGGAACTTGCTGCCTTAAATGGGACCATTAGGGATGAGGAATATTGTAGGCTGTGTGGTGAACCAGGCCATAGGCAGTATGCTTGTCCTTCTAAAACTTCTACTTTTAAAAGTGATGTTCTTTGTAGAATATGTGGTGACGGGGGACACCCTACTATTGACTGCCCTGTTAAGAATACCGCTGGTAAGAAGATGGATGATGAATACCAGAACTTCCTTGCAGAATTGGGAGGAACTGTCCCTGAGTCTGCAACTAAACCAATTACTGGAACTCTTGCTCTTGGCCCTGGCAGCTCAACAAGCAACCCTCCTTGGGCCAGTGGTAGCAATACAAGTGGTATAGGTGCCACCAGTGGCTCTGCGGCTAATCTGGCAAAGCCCAAAGAATACGATGATACCAATCTTTATATTGGATATTTGCCCCCAACACTGGATGACGATGGTTTAATAAGCCTATTCTCTCCTTTTGGGGAAATCGTGATGGCTAAGGTTATTAAAGACAGAGTCAGTGGTCTGAGTAAGGGTTATGGTTTTGTTAAGTATGCTGATGTTCAGCAGGCTAATAACGCCATTACAAGCATGAATGGCCATCGTCTGGATGGGAGGACAATTGCCGTGAGAGTTGCTGGTAAACCTCCTCAACCAACTGTGCCTCCAGGCCCTCCTGCACCAGCCATGCCGGCATACCCTACTCCTCCTCAACCTGCCGGTGGTTATCCTTCTCAGCAGTATGCTGCTGGCGGCCCCATAGGAAGTGCCCCACCTGGAAGCTATACTGGGGCTCCAGTTCCATGGGGACCACCTGTACCTCCACCTTATGCCCCATACCCTCCTCCTCCCCCAGGGTCAGCTATGTATACTCCTGTTCCAGGGCAATCTGTTTCTCCATATGGAGTGCAGTATGCACCACCACCTGTTCAGACAGCTTCCTCGGGCTCCCAATCTCTTGCGGTGTCTTCTGTTGAAACGCAACAGAGTTATGCATCATCTGGTGAAACACAGCAAAGTTACCCACCTGGTGTGCAAGCGCAGAGTAGTTCTTCTGCTCAATCCATTCCAACCTATGTCTATGGAAATTCTGTGACTGCAATGCCACCAAATGCCCAGTACTCAACAGCTTCATACAGTTATCCAGGATACTATGGTGTCGCTCCACCACCACCACCTCCTCCCCCTGCTGCAGCGGACCAGTCTCTGAGTTTGGGCAATGTTCCCTGGGTGTCCAGTCAGCCTGTGCCTCCACCTGCTCCATCATCAGAAAAAACAGCCTATGGTAATGACACAGAGTATGAAAAGTTCATGGCGGAGATGAAATGATCAGTTGATTCTTCTTGTAATCCCCTTGCTGCAAGGTAAGCACTGTGCACACAACTTTCCTCATTGACTATGTGGTGAATTCTGTCTTTACATTGTATGCATACGTCTTCATTCGATAACCATGTCAGAGGTGTAAGCTATGGGTGAACATTGCCTTTTTTGGGGTGAAATGCCTGTCAAAGTGAGGTATAGCGTAGTCAAAATCAGTGGAGTACTTACATTATGAATGGGAAAAACATAATGGTGGTGTTCCTAAATTGAGGAACGTGCTTCTTTCTGGGTTGTGGTTTGCAAAGCTACCTTGTGATACACGTGTTGCTTGATCCCTGTCTTCTGGTCTCAATAACCATTGATTTCCTTCCTTGCTTCTCTTCCTTCTATTTTACTATGCATTTTGGATTTGTTGTGGTTTTTTCTCCCTCATTTTCTTGGATGTTTGCTATTTTGCGGAGTGGAAGAATGATAAGCTAATGAGCAACCTTAGAACTTCGCAAGATACCACCATGGCTTTACTTGTGGTAGCTTGATTCTGCATAAAAGTTCTCCTGTCTTGTAATATTGCCTCTAAAGGAAACATACTTTGGCTCTGATAGCAAGTTGAATTGGCGCTCAGCATGGTACTTTGGCTGCCATGCCCTTGTGCATTAAAAGCCAAAGTTTTATGGAGACTAGTTGGTTTTACATAATGAGCACTAATATGAAAATATTCTCC
>JAOXNR010000022.1:931813-964326 GCA_028571225.1 Parsonsia alboflavescens
GGCCAAACACCAACTGCTACTTTTCCTGAATTGGACAAGTATTAACTCTGAAAAATTTAAGTAAATCATTGAGACTTGTTTCATCTTCCTACAATAAGAAAATAACTGAGTTTCGCCGGATACGTATTTGATGGGGCCTATGTACCTATCTGCACCTTGAAATGGTTTATTTCAGTTTTACTCTTGTCTGATTAGTTGCTCTTTTAAAATAGGCCCAACTGTACTTTGTCCAGTCTCATTTTCTTGGGATATATATTACTACAATTCCTAAACCTTATTTCAAAAACTGGTTATGTGATTGCTCTCAACTGTTCTGGCCTCTAAAAGAACTACTCTTTACTTTCCCTAAACTTTTAACTATGTGTTGATGAAATAGAATGAACTTTATGATGGGTGTTACCTTGCAGAAGAGCATGATCCTTGCAGATTACAGTTGATGTTAAATGATATCTCCCATTTGATGAGTTCCTCCCATTCTTATTTATTTTTGGAATCCACTGCCTTGCATTACTTTCTGTTGTTTTATTTACTGCAGTTCGATTATTTTTAGTGGTTTCCATTTTTCTTGACACTTCTTTCTTTCTTAATATTTGTAACATTTACAGGCTGATTTGTTGGAGCACTTGAGTACCTGATTTTTACCTCTTACCATGACTTACTTGTTGGAAGTTTGGGACTCACATCTTTAACCTTGCTGTGCTCTTGTGACATTTGCAGAGAGTTGCTTTCGGCATCATTTAATTCAAAAGTATTGGAGTATTTGTTCAAGATCTTTTCAATACTAATTAAACTTTTTGTAGGACTATCCTTTGGCGTTTGGGACCATATCTGCCTTTCAGCGTCTGGGTTTCAGAAGCTTATTTCAATTTATCCTCTTGAATATCTCTATTATCGGCTGACATCTTTCCTCTTGTTCTACATTATTTGTCTAATGGGTTGTCTGGTCATCTAACTTGCTTTCTTCTCTGAACTTTGTGTCTTTGTATTAACTGTGTAATATTCCGAGTCATTTGGCTTCTGTGTTTTGGGAGCAGCCTGATACTTGCATCATCGACTCATCCTGCCAAGAAGATGAAGTCAATGAGTAGGTAAAACTTCAATATATCCTTGTGGCATGTCTTGGTTCCAACTTATTTACAATTCTTTCTGATGTCTTTTCCAAGCTCATATATGACAGGTATTATAATATGATTCACATGGGTTTAGATGTCTAAAGCGTGTTCTATGATATAGTCAAGTGCTTTGTTCATAGGATCAATAGGATGTTGGGTTCCCTTACCATCAGGGAAGGCTAGGTTATAGTTGTGGAACTGGAAAATGAAAAATAGGTTGTTGTCGCATACCTCCTATTAGACCTTTCCCTAAGAGAGGGAGGTCATTATGCAGCAAGGTTAGTCTTCGTCATAGAGGGTTCTATACCTTTCATATCGTCCCATACCTCCTGGTGTTCTTTTTTGTCATAAACTTCCATAGTTGCTTAAAGAGAGTTTGATTCGGTTGTCTCCGTAAGGAAAACTTGGAATTATAAAAAGTTACTTTTGAAGCTGAAAAAAGTACACTTGGTACTCTTGCTGGGATGATTGTGTGTGATCTCCCGTATGTTTGCAATGTTGTTTACTCTGCCAAAAGATTGTTTTTCATATATTTTTACATTTTGGGTAGGAAGGTCTTCACAAACTCTACAAAAGCTGGAATATTGATTTTTTAAAAATTTTTTTATAAAAAATCAAACTGAATTCTCAAAGTTGATTATGCCTTTTCTTGTTTGGTGTAAGTTTTTGTCGTTAATGTGAAGGGTATGTACTGAAAAGCTTTTTGAAAAGTTAAGTTTCTCTTTCATGTATATAGCCTGGATAAGTTAAATGTATAAGATCAAAATGAAAATTAGATCTATGTAAAAGATTGGATGAATGAAAGGTCGTAACTCCTTCAATTTTATAGGTGGTATTGAAGTTACTATTTTCAAAATAATTATTAGGCATATACAACATAATGACATATGGTTGTAATGGGAGTAAGCTGCGTATATAGCCAAGGCAACGTACTCAGTTGTTAACTTCTGCATGGTATGCATACAGCATATTAAATGTATGATGTATATGGGAAATAAATGACAGAATTCTCGTTTCAAGAATATGTTTGAATTATATGGATATGTGTTGCGTGTTTCTGTGGAAGACTTCTTTCATGGGATTAGAATTATTTATCAAGCTTGTAGTTTTTCTTTGTTAAATAAAGCAATCTATAGATTTAATCTTTGTTTCTGCTTTTATAAGAATTCATTCTCTTTATTTGGATGGGTTCACTAGCAAACACTATGTGAAAGAAGGCTGTGCCATGGATAATCTATACTTGCCTCATGCAGCTTTGTGGAATGCAAGAGGCCCTTTTTACTTTTGGTTTGCCTGGTCCAGTTTGCTGTGGAAAGTTCTGCACTAAAAAATGGCCGCAAGAATGTGTTGATACCAAATTTTGTCTGTGGGTAGTATGATCCGATCTCGTGATGCTTACAGTTTCTGTGTGAATGGTGAATTTGATGAAAGTTGGATCTCAGTAAATCTTTAACCAACCGATTTCTGTGCAAAATTGCGTAATCAATCAAGTTCTTTGAGCTTAAAGCTTCTTTCTACCTTTTACTGATGCTTGTATAAAGCTTCATTATGAAGAGAGGATTTAGAACTCTAGAGAGCTTTTATGGGTTTCGTCTATGAATTTAGCTTTTGGCTTCTAAAGAAATAATAAAACCTCAAAGCAAATCATGGGTGAAGTGTGTTAGAATTATTGAAGGCTACTTTAGGGAAGTTTGGGCATAAATGATACTCGTGTGTCATTAAATGTAAGTTTGGTCATTTTGAAAGATTGAGGTAATTTTTTTTACCTAAAATATTTTTATTTATATGCTGACTGATTAAACTAACAATAATCTTAAGGGAGAATAAAAAGGAGAAGGATAATAGATTAAAATATCTAATAAATTAACAATAATGATTTATATTTAGTGATAAAAGAAAGTTATCACTTGTACTCATAGCCTATTATGGGAATTTCATTTGTTTCTCAAGCAGCTGAATATTATTGGGTGCATTTGTAAAGGGGATGTTCTGTTTTTAAAAGCTGAGAAATGGCTGAAATTTTCTTTGGATGTCAATTAACTCCATCAACTTGGTTCAATTTTTTATCGGAAAATAAAAACGAGGATAGACCAATTTTGTGGTTTTGAACCAATGTTCTCTCCACAGATTGTGCTATCGATTCTTGTCCTTTTCTTATTTTGGCTTACGCCCACCGCCGGCACCAAGCTTCTTTCTTCCTTTTTCGAGTTCCCCCGTTCCAATCTGCCTCTCCTTCTTCAAATCTCATCTGTTTCTTCGTCCATATTTTAAATCTGGGCTGCCTTCCTTGTCTCTTTTTTATCCTTTCAGATTTGACAATTTCTCCGGTTCCCTGCTTCATTGATTTGCTCTGCTATACCTTCTTCATCGATGCTTTAATTTTCTCTTTTGGGCTTTTTCTTTCTCCACGGTCCCAGGGTCAAGACTCACTCTGGTCAAGGTAGACATGCTTGCGACAGTTTTGATTTTACGGTGACTGCTCAAGCGCCTGCTGATATTTACTACGGTCCTACTTTTGCTGAAAAACTTATGCATTGGTACTCTCATTTTTTTTTCTTCTCCAGTTGTCGGCAGAGTTTGAAAATTTCTGGATCGAAACTAATCCAAAAATGAATTCTTGACCTTTGAAATGCACTTGTAATTCGAAGTTCCTGAGCAATAGTGTATAGAGTCCGAGACGCATTTTGTCTGGTTTTATGTTGCCTTAAGCATGCGTGACATGTAATGCCATGGCATTCCATACCATACCATACCATAAGGGGCAATTACGCTACCTCTCCTGCACTGGGTTTAAAAGTTTGTAGAATAAAATAAAGTGGCAACTGTATCAACTTCCGAAATCAAGGGAAACATATTCTCCATTAAGAAATGATTTGGCCGTCTCGATCTGTGGGGGGTAGTCCAAATTTTCAAATTGAGAGTCAAAAATCCAATGGGTAAATTACTCCTTAATATTAGCATCGGATAAATGCAATCACTAGGTTTGATCGTTTGAGTGTTTAGAATTGAATGAGAAAATCTCCATTGATTTTAGATAAATGTATATATTTCTCTGAAGATAAAAAAATAAAAAGGAATTGTGAGAACATAGGTAAACTAAATTATGATTGCTATTTAAAAATTATTATGTCCATATTTTTATTTTAAGTTATTTGGAAATGATAGTCTTAATTTTTAAAATATTTAAAGTTTTGTTTTAGAAATTGATATTATTATTTTTAAAATGAATAGTCAATTATTTTTCTTAAAATTTGTAGAAAGTAAAATGGAATATTCAATATTGGAATAAGAGAATATTATATATCTATCAATTAAATAAAACATGTATGTCTAATTATAACATTGATTAATTTAGGTAAAGGTAAACATGGCCAATGGACCGTGATTACTTGAAACTGAATTGATATTACTCAGAGAAATATTAGTAATAAAAATTTTGTAATGAAAAAGAAAAAAGTTTGGAAGTGTAAATAAATTTGCGCAATCCACGGAATTTGAATTTTCTAGTCTTTCTTTTATATCATCTTTTAAATTACAAATGATAATTATATATGTTTTCTTTTGAAGATATATTTTATTAATAAAACTTAAAAATATGTATTAAATGATATGGATAATGTATTTAAATCACGTAATATATATTATTTTATTGGAGGTATCAAGTCGGTGAAAATTAAATTTTTTAAAAATTAAAGAGATTGTAGTTAAATTTTAAATTAAAATATATCTAGATATCCTTTCTCAATATATATATAAATTAAGCCGGTTTTTTATATAAAATCATATTAACTTTCAATTTTTCTTGATTTACATCTACTTGTATAATATTTTCATCTTTAATTTTTTTAATAAGGAGAATAAATGGTAACTTTATGAAATTCAAGAACATTGTAATTTTGATCAAGTTAAATGAGTCATTGGGCAGTGGTAAAAGTTATTAACAGAAAAAAGAAGGAAAAAAAACGTTTAAAAAAAATTAGACACGGATCAAATTTGAAAGCGTAGAGACCACTTTGTTCAAATTAATTCAGATGAATAATTTTCTTTATTTAATATTTACAACTCAGTCAAATTTACGAATGCGTTTTAACTGTTCCATTTCCAAGTGAATACTGGATTATTATTAGGCATTCAGTTTTGGCTGGCGTTTGAGCAACAGTTATTTTACAAACACAGCATGTTTGAATGATTCATTTTCTAAATTAATTAAATTTTTATTAAAAAGAAGAGACATTGCAATATATATTAACATTAACTAAGTGAGATTATTTTCTTAAAATATGTGTAAATGAAATTATGATATTTAATTACAAATAGAGGAAATATGTTTTTATTTAAAATAGAATATTTAAATTATTTGATTTAAAATATTTATAATTTTACTAATTCATGCAGTCTACCACTAATTATGAAACTAAAACAATATAATACCTAAACAATTTCTTTTGACTTAATATAAAAATTGAGAAAAGGAATATGTTTAATTATTAAGTTACCCAACACAACGGATATGACATGGTTGTTCACCACTATATTTAGTAGGATATAAAACAATAAATCATTTAAATTTTGAATAAATAGTTAATGAAATTTTAAATTATAATACTTTCCATTTGAAATTAAATGTTTTATTATTTTATATTTAAGCAAAATCGTACTGTTTTGGATTGGTGCTTCAGCTAAGCATAAAATGCCCGTGGAGCACGTGGTTTAGGCGTTGTTAGATTTTCGCCTCTGACGTGGGTTCGATTCTCTGGACCATCACATAATTTTTCTCTCCCAATTTTTGATCTTCGTCTCCGTCTCCTTTCCTCAATCCAAACCCTACTCCCCAGAAATTTTGCAGCAGAATTTCTGATCGATCATCTAAGTTTTAGTTGTAAATCAACCCTAATGGACTCTGACTTACGACCTTCGTCTTCTCCCAGAAAGGTCTGCAACTCAGATAATTCCATTTGAAGAAAACTTCCGTCGTTCAATTATTTTTACGCATCACTGCTATTACTAATTTTTAGTGGTAATTTTCACAGGTTAAATTTGCTCCTAGAGGACCACCTCGTAGGGAAGCGAGACGTCCTCAGACCAGAAGGTAAACGCCATATTCGTTTTTCTTATATGTAATTATCAATTAAAATTCATTTACAAAATTTTTATTTGGAGGTTTTTTTTTTTAACCTGAAAAATTGCAGTCAAGCTCCTGTTAAAGACGATGCCGATGACGAGATAAATGAAGCTCTGCTCCGAAAAGTCAATGTACAGTAATCTGTCACTCCTTTACAGAAAGGGTCTGTTTGGTTCACGAAAGGGGAAAAACCGCAGGAGGGGGAAGGGGGAAAGGGCATGTTTTCTTTTCTTTTAACGCTAACCAAATAAGGCCTTAGCCTTTGTGGGCTTATCTTTCGATTGTTTTTGGATGGGTTCGAACTTGGATCTCGAAGGAATATCTTTCGACTGGCCAGGTTTAGCCAACCGATCTAATACTTCGTTTGATGCTGACCCATATATATTTACGGCCTTTCTTGTTATTTTTATTAATATTACCGAGAAATTTCGGGTGTCACTGTTTTGCTTTGTTTTATTTTTATTTTAATTAATTATTTATTTTTGGGTCTTTAGTGGGCATGCTTATTTTTGTTGCAAGAGTATATCCTATCGTTCTCCTGTTCAGATTATTACCATTATTATTTTGCAGGACCATCTGACAAGAGGACATTCCAAAGCTGAAAAGAAATGTACGTAATTTGATAATTCCCTCTTTGTACTGCACTTTCTGGATATAATATGACTAATCTCACCGCATAACACTTGTACATATGATTTTCTATATATGATGAACCTGAAACATCATTTGTCAATTTTTGCTTTTAATTTTGTTCATCGATTCGGATTGATCAAATAGAGGACAATGTCTTCAGTTTGCTTATTTATGTCACATAAATTTTTAATGTTAAGAATGGTACAAAGAAACCTAGTTAAAATCAAATTCTTGCTGCTTTACTTCAATTTAGTGAGCATAAACTTGGAACATAAATATGAGTTGACAAATGGCCATGGGTATATGTGATTCATACCCAGGGCGCTGATGAAAATTGTAGTCAAAGGAACACTGTTCAAACTGTCAGGTGTTGCATCTTAGTAAGAGTCTACAACTTAAACGATTAATTCTGCATATTGTGTACTGCATGGATGCCAGAATCTGGTCCTATTTGATGTATTCTTGTGTTTCAGAATGGAGGAGCCTTTAGATTGATTCTTTCTTCAGTTGGCATAACTTTTGCTCCTGTACAGTTTTCCTGCATTGATATATATCATGATATTTAAGCTTGATGAATATAATAGAGTAACATCAAATGCATTTTAGGTTGAAATTAATAGATTCTATTCACTTTCTCGTGAACATTATGATGTATTTGTTTACTCCCTTGTGCATGGGGTTCAAATTTCAGCTTCAGTGCAAGTTGCATTTTCTCATGGAGTTGTATCATCAACCTCTATAAGGACATTTGGTCCACGAAAGGAAGCCACTGTTGAAATACCCAAGGATAAGGGATTGAAAGGTTCAACATCAGATGATGGACAAGACTTAGCTTTTTTGCCTTCAGATGACACAGCTGAAGGGATTCTTGAATATGACAAAGATCCATCATTATACAAGAAGAAAAGAGAATATAAAGAACCTTGGGTATTGAACTTTTTCATCTCATTCTGTTGCTCTTTCACATAAGCCATTGCACACGCCAGCTGCAAGCTGGTCACTTACCCAGATAAAATGATTCATTGTTGGATTTGTTGATGCGATTTCAGGATTACCATCACAGCTACTATCCTATTACTCTTCCTTTCAGAAAACCTTTTTCTGGAAATCCAGGTACATATCAAATAATTCTACTGATTCTGGATCATTTTTACGGGCTAGGCAGCAAAGTTTCATTCTAATCTAGCCATTTTCAAAATTTTCATACCAGAGCTTTCTCTCCCACATTAGTTTAACATCATATGATTGCAAAGACTTGTATAAGAATTAGTCGTCGATGAAGTTGTTAAAATATCACACATCTTATATTCGCTGTATGGCAAATAGGATAATAGGACTGCTTTCTTCCTATTTGGACCTGAGCTGAGCATAGTGACCCTACCATTGACAGCATACTGAAATGTGTTTACTTGAGGATGAGTAAAAGTAGGCAGCAGTTGATATACATGATTTCCCATTTTAGTCTCGAAAACTTTCTTTACAAGTTAGTAAAAGTGTTTATAAAATAATCATGGCTTTGGGAGTTCTTTACATCATCAGTTGTCTGTGTATGATACTTGCATTTACAAGTTTCGTCTGTGTTGGCTTCCAGAACTTCTTGATGAGGTTGAATTTGGGCAAGCTGCTTCAGCTTTGGAGTATGATGACAGTACTGTTAATTCAGCTTCAGATCTTGGTCTGCTGGTATTCTATCCTCTTAGATAGCCACATTTAAGTGTATATAGAATAGTCTGAAGTTTGCCATGGAAATCCTGTATTTGAAATTCTATTGATTGTCGATTTCCAGGAGAAAGTTGTAGATTCGAAGGTGTTTTTCTTTCAACTTCCTGCAAACATTCCCTTTGGAGAGCAGTCAACCGGCACAGGTACGATGGAAGCAGCTGGGAGCGTGAAACTTCCTGGAAATTCTTCTTCAGCCAGATCAAAGAATACAGTGATAGTTGGGAGCTCTACACCCGGTGGAATTATTGCTTCAACTACTCTTAAGGGAAAAGAGGTACCTGGTCACATTTCATCCAGTAGGAAAGAGAAACAGATAGCAGACAGTTCAACATCTTTTCTACTGGCAAATGCTTCTAAAAAGGTTTGCAGTTTAGAGGAGTTACCTGCAGGGTGTATTGGCAAAATGCTGGTCTATAAGAGTGGTGCTGTTAAGCTGAAGATCGGAGATATCCTTTATGATGTGAGTATTTTCTGCCCTCTGCCTAAGACATCAAATGTGTTGTATCTCAAAATAGTCTTACTTGCCCAACACTGTTGCAGGTTTCTCCTGGTTCTGATTGTGCGTTCGCTCAAGAGATAGTGACAGTAGATTTAAAAGAAAAACAGTGTTGTTCCCTGGGAAAACTCGAGAAACGGGCTATTGTGACTCCGGATATTGATTACCTTCTGGACTCCCAGTGATCCCTCCAGAATGGAATCATATCTTTTGAGAAATTGGAAGATTATTGACTCAATGCAAATGGTAAGCTAACCTTGGTGCATGCAACGATGTAATCTTGATGATGTACACCAGTCTGTAATGAACATGCTAAATGAAAAATCGTAATGAAAGATCTTCGGAAGAAATTATGTTGTACTTTGCCCACCTCTTCACCGCTTTTCACTCCTAATTTTCTTTCCTGAGGGGGGGTACGGGAGCACTCGGTTGTGCAGGTAATCGAGGCTACTATGCATACCGATCAAACAAGCAGAAAATTCAACGTGCAGATGGATATGATAGTCTTTGTACAGAAACAACTTCACCAAACCATTAAGACGATGAATATTTGTCTTGTACATAAAAGTTAACCACCATGGCCCATCTAAAGCAAACTGTATATACACAACAAGGTAAAGATACCAAGGGCATTTCATCACCTAATGAGAGGAAATGCCAATTGCCGCTGGTCACGTCGACAAATTTCAATCATGCTTTATCGAGCCGATTCAGCACAACAATCAAGAGAACAACGATTGAAAACATGAAAGAGGCCCTCAGTTTTTCCTCCAATGCATCTGCTGCACTCCCTTCAGCAGCTGCTTTTTCACTTCCTTGATGAGGAAACAATTCATTCAGTATCTTTGTTACATTGTTAATAAGCTCCTTTATCTTTGCCTTCACGTTTGTTATTAACCAAGTTAACAATTCTTCTGACTCAGAGGCCTCAGAAGCCTTATCGGCTTCCATTGAAGAATTGTCATCAGCTGTATGAACTGGAGAACACAAGAAAACCCGAAGAGTTCACAACTGCTATCGCAAAAGGCTTAAATATAAGCAAGATTCACTTAAAATTTCTCAGCTGTACAAAGTTAAACATGCAAAATGAGCAACTGCAGTAGTTAAAATTATTTGCATGGAAAGGTTGCGGTGTTACTCAAGTCATCCCATTCAACATTAATTTTTTAAGCTGCATTTAGACAGGTTGGAGAAAGAAGAAAAGGATCAGCAAGGCAACTTTTGATTGAGCTTGACTTTGTTTTCTTTTCCTTCTTTTTTCCTCTTTTCATTCTTGGATGGGAGGTGGGCTGAGGAAGGTAGGGCAGCATGGGAGATAAGTAGTCACGAAGATGTTAAAGACCTGGTGGCCTTCAGTTATAAGCCAAATTCATCTCCAGAAGAATATCAACCCTCAGTGAATGCAACACCACATGATTTAGCTCTGATTTCCATATTTTGCACTATGAACTCCTAAGGGGTATATGGTTAAACATTTCAGCTGATGATGGCTGTAGAAGAGAAAAATTAGAAAGGGGAACGTCCGAGGCTGCCATTTCTAGTTGAAGTTATATAACAGCACACCAGTAGTTGTTTACTTGAAACTGCTATCAGACAAAGCAAATATAATGTTGAATCTGATGTCTAAATCACACTATCCCAAGACATGCATACCCTTATAAACTAAAATAGCAGGAGAATGAGCATAGAACTTGCCATGCAGGCACAAGAAGAAATAATATGCAAAAAGAACAAGTTTAAGAGAAGAAAAGAAGCATTATTAATCTTCTGAATCTCATACCAACCTTGATTAAGTGACGCTCTGAACTCCTGGACAACCTCATTATTCAGCACGGCATCCCAGACAGCTCTATCAGAGGATAAGGAGATAACCATTCTCTACAAATTATAATGAAAGCTTCGGATCAAGAAACCTTAACACAAAATGTATAAATCTAAGAAAGCATTTCTAAACGTATAAACCTTAATCATATAGGACGAGCATTTTCAAAATTGAGTAAAAGAAAATTGCTTTCGCACATATGTATCATCATTAGAATACATGAAACATTTCTAAATGTCATTTATTTCTTGATCTGGATCACAATGCTAAGGTGTACTTTTCGGGTGTAGCCCTCAAATGGTTGCATTACATATTCATCATATGGCCCATTAAGATATTTATCTTTCTTCGTTTCCACCCCTTCCACAGATACAGGAAAAATGGGAAGAATTTTTTTCTTTAAAAAAGAATTTGCAAAGTTAATCCTTTTATAAGAATCACTTAAAAATAGTAAAGATATGCATTCCAACAATTTCTACTTTACCATTTCAACCATGCATTCCAAATATTCTAACATTACTGTGAGGAAGTCGATTCCAGATGCATTGCAATACAATGATGCTGAAAGTTTTTCATTGATTCACAAGAACTTTTACAAAAAGAATATAATTGAAAGCCAAATAATGCCTGAATTTGCTTTATTTTGAATCCCTACCAATTACTCTTGAATTTTTAATTGACAGCTTCTCAAAGAACCAAATTTTTAATGATTGATTCTGCATTACTTAGCCCGTAACATGAATTTTGAACCAATATTAATTGTTATGTTGAATATGCACCTGAACAGAAGGCTCATGTTGCAGCATATGGAAAGCATCATAGACCCTGTCAGATCCACGAGGAGATAACATGTTCGAAAGACATAGCTGTAGGGGAGGTTCCATCCAGTCTAACTTGGCCGCAAATGGACTTGGTGGGGGAGGAAAACCAGTTGGAGGAGATCCTTGATTAGCTATACCTTTATCTAGATCACGAGCAGAACCATCCCTCATACCATATGAAGAGGAAACAGGATCTAGAACCCTAAAAGGTACAAACATTCAGCAGTGCCCATATTAGCTGTCTGAAATCAACATTCCTAATCAACTCATGTCTTGCTTCCATTTTGTGTGTCTCTTCCTATCTAAATACCAATTAGAAACACTGTTTATCTAGGTAACATAGCACTCATTTCAATTGTAATTTGTGATCAAGACAATAGACTCTTCACAGAGGTTTCTACTCTTTTACCTTCATCATCATCTCTACAGGTCAGTAACCGCATAGACCAGATAAATACATAAAATTGGAATTTTATGTTCGGAAAGAAAGCTCATTCATTAAAAATAAAAAATAAAAAAAAGCAATGGATTGTCCTATCTTCCTCCAAAAGCCAACAAAAAATGCCTTTTCACTTCCAAGAGAATTGGCCTAACATGCTAGATTATTATACTTCCGTTAGCCGGGGGGGGGGGGGGAATCGCGAATCAATCTTGAAATAATCCTGAATCCTGATAGAGAGACGATAAATGGTGAAATGAACAATACCATCAGAGACTAATATCTTCTGGGAAGTTGCTAATTCACATGGATTTATAAACATGAAAAAAAAAAAAAAAAATTTACCCCTGAAGAGAGAAAACAGCATGTTGCACTTCATCTTTAGACGGAACAGACCCAAAAACAAAGTCGTCAAAGAAAGCATGGGGTCCTTCGTCGTCGACACCATCAACGAACTCCCAGTCAGAGTCATCCGTAAAAGTAGGAGACGAACAGGAAGGCCAAGCGGGTGCAGTAGAATTAGCAGGTATGCGAAAATTCACTGGCGGAAAAGGAGATGAAACGGAAGAAGAAATGGTAAGACTATTAGTCGAATTACCACCACTAGCCTTATTCTTGAAACTGCCTTGCCTTCCTCCTCCTCCTCTCCTAACCTGGTTGGCCGTTGTAGTAGTGGTGGTTGAATGTGAGAAAGGTTCTTGAGAACCACCACCGCCGGCGCTACCGCCGCCGGCTCTAACAACCCTTTGAATAGACCTTAGCATCTGAATACTTCCACCAGCGCCGGTGCTGCCACCTCCCATTCCTCTGCTACCACCACCCCCACCACCAACTGACCTCCTCATGAAGTTCTTATCCTTAGCAGATTCTTTAGGGGAGATCTTTATGATATAAATAGAGGAATCTGGGCAACTGGAACCGATGAGCGGATGGATGGATAGGATACAATACCTACAGTCTGGGGCATGGGCCCTGTAAGCTTAGCACCTTGTTAGAATTAAATGACGCATTATTTAAATTAATTTGAGTCGAACTCATTTAATAAAATTTTTCAATATAAATTATGTCAATATTTAATTTTAAATAGGAAGTAGTGAATTGAATTTGGTGCCTTATACCTCAACGATACCTTTAAATATATTAAATTATCCACTTCAAAATTATATTTTTTATTTTTTATTTTCGATCGTTTAAAATTAAAAAATCCCATTTTTATCCAGATCACTATAAAATTGAAGAAAATAAAATAATGTGAGAGAGAAATTTTTATCAATGGATCCAGTCAACATTTACAATTATTCAAACTCCGTAAAGAGAAAGTTTAATCAGTCCCATAAAAAAATTCCAAAATGGAAAAAAGGTCAAAAACTTATGTAGAAGAAAAGTTTAAAAATAATATAAATTTTATTTTAGCATTCAAACGAATATGTCCATTTATGCATTCTGCAGGCTGCGTGTGTAATTTTTGTCAATACTCTGCTCACGGAGAAAACGTTCCGTTTCTGCTGTGCAACGGCCATTTAATTAAAAAATAATTCACTTGTTTTCAAATTAAATATTTATTTTTGATTTTTTTTATCCCAGATTAAATAAAATAAATAAATATATAGAATAATGGAAAGAGTCCTATGAGTGGGTTTATGAGATGTCCAGATGAAATTTAGATTCTGGCCCAATCTGAAACTTTTCAACGAGTGAAGATTCAAGCAGTCCAGAAATTCTCACTCTTTTATTTGGGCCCAAAATTTTCTAAAATTTCATTTGGTTTTTTTTCAATTTATTCATAAAAAAAACCTGATTAAGATTTTTAAAATGTAATCAAATGAATAAAATATCTAAAAAGAAGTCACTTTATAGTTAAATGTAATAAAAAAGTAAGCCTATCAATATACCCATTTATTCGGACCGATATCGATCCCGTTTAACATAGGGTTTGATATTATATTTTTTAAACTCAAATCCAAAAGTATGGTTACAATCGGATCCAAATCCAATATTAGTTATTTTGGATCATTTTAGAATCCAACCCACGTATTATATATTTTTTATATATATACAATTTAGTTACAAGTTGAATTCTTACACACAACCGAAAAAAATTTAGTGAACTATTGATTGGAATTCCGGAATCTTCCAGTTCTTACAACCTATACCCATTACCCAACCCAAATTTCTCACAGTCCTAGTTCCCTGACCGGAGAATTTTGATTGCCAAGTACCTTCCTAGTCTTTTCGTTTTGCCGTTCTACAACAGCATAAAAAGAAGTGGCTGCTCTTCTTGTTTATCTCAACAACTTCTCCCACATGTCAATCCCACTATCTCAACAATAGCTTCACCGTGACTGCTCTTTTCTTACAACCGGCAACTATACCCAAAAACCTTCAACTTCAGCTTTCTTAGTAAAATATTTTCACCTTCACCTTTAGCTTTCTTCAAATCTGGTATAACTGACATTTTTTAAAGCATGCAAGTATTGATGTATCTCTAGTTGCGTTGTGGTTGTATGTGCTTTTATGGCCTAGCAACAACAACTTCTGGAATACTTGAGGTGAAAGCCTACTTGAATTTATTATGTTTGTGTGCTTTTGGTGTCTTAAAATCAAACATTGTCTACTATGTCTCTTTAAATGATTGGAGAATGTGAAGAAAAAGCATCTATTTCCTTCCCTTAGTATTCGGGTCGGCTATACGACCTGCGAACCATAACATAATAGGTTGAAACCAATATTGATCTTTTCTTACCCGCGGGGTAAATGGTGAAGTTTGGGTATAGTTATCTCATATTGGGTTCAGATCCGGGAGCATGTATTTCGGACACATTAGGACCTGTTTACACCCCTATGATAAAAAGATTTTATTTAAATCATAAAGTTGGAATAATAAAAATAGTTAGAATACATGTTTAATCATTGTATAAAGTATAAAGAGTTATTGTGTATTTCAAGACTCAATCTTGCACCTTTTAGAAGGTTTGGTCATTATTATTGTTATTATTATTTAGCCTTTTTCATTCCTAAATAATTTTGATTGGATATTTTGATCCATTTGATTGAATTTTTCAAACAAAATCAATGGATTTTCTCTCACATTTTAGTAAACATGTAAAATGTCATCACTATAATGAAGCGTAATGACAATATAGCCCTATCTATTTTGGTCACCCGTTCAAATTAATATTCTCTAAAATTAAAAATGATTTTAAAAAAGAGATACTTACACATAATTTTTAATTAATTTTAGAAAATTCAATTAATTAAATTTATATAGTTTTTATATATTTGTGATTTATTATAGGTGTTTTAAAATTATTATGTATGTTAAGCCTACTCCTTTGTGTAGCTATATTTTAAAATGTTATTTCACAATATGCGATCAGCGTTAAGTTCTCATAAATAAGTTGAATGATGAATATATTTTGTACTTGAAACTTTGAATTATCCTTACGTGTATAGTAAAACAAAAAATAAATATGTAACTTTTTTAAAAAATATCGTGTCATTAGTCACCCATCCAAATTATCATCTTAAAAATAAATGTTATTATCCAAGATTAATTTTCCAAATTTTCTATTTATATACATTGCTTTTCTTAAATACACATTGACAATTACAGTTTTAGTTTAGGGAACATTAATTAATTAAATTTATATTAGCTTATTGAATTTCAATATTGATTTAATGGAAACACGTAAATCGTGATCATTATTAAGTGAAAGTTTAACCCGTGAAATTAATTTATAAATAATATTATATATAAATTCTATAATTTTCTTGATTATATTTAAAAGTACTATTTAATAATTGTTATTTTTGGAACCTTTAAGAATGCGAAGAGTTTTTTAATAATCCTTTTCTATAAACTAGGAGAATGGTCAAATTGATACCTTAACTTATATCCGAAGTCAACATTTCATAATACATTCAACTCTAGTAATAATTTCAAAATATTTGTTTTATCTTTTTTATATTCATAAATATTGAAATTCACTCAACTAATGAATTAGGTGACACAATTCACAACTACTAGAGTCGGCTTCGGATCTTCTAACCCTGTTTTCTACATCATCTTTTATATCACGAAACTTTTGTAGCCATATTTTATTAATAAAATCCTAAAAAAAATACTAAATCCGAGTTATTTTGTGGTATAGAAAACAATGTAAAAAAATAGCTAGAATATCTCGAGCCATTCGAATTGGTTTGTATTATTTGTTTATATTTGTGCACTAAGTTTTTTAAACATAGAGTCAAAAAATGGAAATAATAAAATTACCTCCCAGATGTGGGTAAAATTTAGAAATATTTAGGAATCATCATCCTCTTTAAACTATTTATACTTTATAAGTATTTTCCATAGCAATACACAATGGTTATAATATTATACACAAAGAACATCTTAAGTCTTTGAGTACCTTTTTATTTTTATTTTTTAATTGGCAACAAAATGTATCAAAATTGTCTTGGAGAGGGCCATACATTTGTAACAGATTTTGAATTGTCATTTTCTAAAAGGCCCTTTTCTTTGAAAAAAGAAGCTACGGTTTCAATTTATCATGCCAAGCGGATATTTCAATTATCTAGAGAAAGGAAACAAAAAAAAGTTATTGTAAATAATGGTTAATTATTCAGTGAAAATGCTCACGAAAAGAGTGTTTTTTTTTAAAAAAAAAAAAAATATATTTTTTATCACAAAAAAGGTGCTAAAATGATCATTGGCTAAGATAAAATCATATATGAAATTAGGACTGAATATACGAAAATTTTTTTTTGGGTACCCACCTTTGGCATCGATCTCTTTCACAGTCTGTTTGTCCTATAAACAGAAGATATAAGTAAACCAAATCCATTCTACCAGACTTCTAGGGATCTCCCTCTAACTTTTGTGCAGATCTTCATAATAATAATAATAATAAGTGAGAAAGTGTTTGTTTTAGGGTAAAATTGTCTTTACATATAAAAGTTGCTCTGACTGCTTAGGAAAATACTATGGTGGAAACGGGCCAACACGAAATTCTAACAAACCGCCGCTTTGCTTTCCATTGAAACTCCGTACTGGACCCTCCGCGCCACCATCCAAAGCCAACCAGCTTCGCCACCACCGAGCCTAACGCCGCGATTGAGTCACCGACATTGAGGCAGTCGTCAGGTAACCTCTACTTTTTATTTTTCTTTATCCTCACTGCTACTCTCTCGGCCTGTCAGTTTACCATTAGAAAAACCATAGCTTTGGAGGGAAAAAAACACCCGTAAGAACTCTAGGTTTTCGCAAAACTCCAAGGTGGTCTCTAACGATTTTAGGGTGAATTGTTTTGTTTCTTTGCATATGTAAGCTTTCTATTCGTAAACTTCATACTAGCATTTGAGTAGGTTGGGATAAGAGGTGTGGAATCTTGTTAAAAAAAATTTGCTGTGTTGAGAGAATTTTTATTTTTGTTTCCGTTTAAAGGAACACGTTATTTCTTTTTATCTCTGTGTAAAATATTCTTTACCCAATTATTATTGGAAAAAAGGATTTATCAGATGTTTCAGGTTCTGGCTTTGATTTTTTGACACCATTTCTGAATTTGTTATGTGAATAAAGCCTATTATCTGCAACAGAAAACAAATTCGATTTCTAGAAATATTTCAACTGTCCAATATGTAGAATTATAACGAGAATGTGAAATTTAGCAGCATAAGAAATCTATGAGAGTTTTAATTTTAAGTATGAATCTTATATGGAAAACATGCTGACAGGCATAAATTTTAAAGGGATAACATTTGAAATCCTTGGGTTTCGTTGGGATTTATGAAGTAAATAGTTTGCAGGAGTATTTTGGGACTTTTATTAGGTTGTGTATGCATATGAATGATGGGATAATTATTGCAATGGGTTTCTTTAAATTATACTTTGAAGTTATTGTCTTTAACGCAATTGCATGACAAGGATCATGGTGGCGAATGAAAGCATCCTACTCCTAAAATGTAAGTGGGGAAATGATTGGATTTAAAAGAGAATTGAAAAACAACATCTACTTATTTCTGGTGGAATATCCTTTTTTCAAAATAAAGATTGAAAATAAACTGAATCAAGCTAGCATATAGGGGTAGGATAGCAGCCTTGGAATACTCTTAGATTTACTTGAAGCAAATATCTAAATGCAAATTTTATCAACAAAGAACTGATCATTTCTGTGTCCCTATTCAATCTTGAATAGTGGAAAACGTGGGCTTGTAAAACATGTAAAGATGGTTTAGAAACCCTGAGTGTACACATTTTTAGAGTTGCACATAACCTATTCTAACTGCTTGCACTGTTTGTTTTCAGTTAGTGACTGTCTAAGATGAAAAGGATGCTTTTTTCCACTCAAGGGATCTAGTAACTTCTAACTAGTACAATATCATGACTTCTTTTCCTCAGTCAATGTATTGATTTAATACCATTTTTTGTCTTTCTATTTAAATTATATTTGATGTTTGTTTTCATGTCTTTCTATTTGAATTATATTAGGTGTAATTATTTTCTTCGGGGAAAACGAACAGAGTCTCGTTTGTACCATGTTTACTTCTTTCTAGTTTTCTTGTAAAAAATAAACTTATCTAACTGATAATTTTATCTTATTGATGGATTAAACTATATCTTCCCTCCTCCAACGGGCGCGGCTGCATTAGTCAGAAACAAATTTATTATGGACCAAAATATGTCCAGCACTTTATTATCTTCAAAGGCTGCTGAGAAGCAACCTCAGACCACCACAGATGCTGTCAATCTTCCTCGCACATTCAAGTACTTATTGGGTAGTTAATCTTTGATTTTTGAGGTTTTTTTTTTAGTGTAAATTCTCTGTGTTGGTTGAAGTTTACATGATTGCTTCTTACCCTAGCTACACAGTTCTTATCAAGGGGAATTCCATTTGTATTCAATTCATGGATCATGAGACACCTTACCGAAGAAGACTATGCTGTAATTTTTCTATCCGCAAACTGTTTATTCATGTACTGTAAGACTTGTCAATTACTTTTCAGTTAGTAAATCCCTTAGACAGAATTCACATAACAGTGAACTATAGCATGAATGCAAGGTTATTCTGTGGAAATAGTTACTTCAATTGGAAATTTCTTGCCTCTTAAATGGGGAACGTTGGATGATGAAAAATGGTTTGAAACTCACTCCTCTTCTCTGTCAGAGTTTTCACGGCCAAAACCACTGCAATTTTAGAGGCCCGCATCTTTTCGAATCATTGTCCTTTTTGCTGTTGTTGAACTTGGATTTCAGTTTATGACTATTTTGGATGGGGGTGATGAATTCAAATGCAAGGACTAAGTTTTGTCTTCCTGACATTTAATTGTTTTATTATACATCTTGCCTATATTTTTGGTTTCTATCCAGAGTTAACCAAACTGTTACATCTCTATAGTGACTTGCTAGGTTATTAAACACATTTTCAGAGTTCATATAAGTCAGCATTGTTGTATATGAATTTGTATGTAAACCATGTGTGTCTGTGTGTAAATATACCATTATGTTAAGTTCTTGTATAACCTTGGTATTTATGAACATTATGCAGCTGTATGCCGTGCAATTTCATCTATTTGTCACCTGTATCTTATTCCTCAGCCGAGAAGGATTTCGTCGAGCATGCATGAGGGCTGATATTAGATGGTATATTACTTCACATTGTTCCGTTTATAGGTTTCTTTAACTACCTTGTGTAACAATACCAACCTCTCAGTTACCTGATCAGTTTTTGCTATGATCATAACTCTTTCCATCATTCTTTTTGTAATGAATTTCTACGTAATGTGTGCGTCTTCACTGAATTAATATTTCCAGCTCCCTCCTTTATTGAGTGTTTTTATCTTGATAATTCTTTATTGTAAGTAAAATCTTAAGGTTCAGACATTGCAGCAAACAGTTTTCTAACATCAATAATGATTTTTAAAATTACAAAAATAAAAATATTTATGAGCTTTCAAAATTATAGGCAATAAGGGATTTACATCTTAAAATCTTCAGAAGAATGGTGGATTTCCTGGTGCAGTTGTGGTAAGTGGAGAATAAAACATCTAATTAAACATTGGTGAGGTTGATGACAATAATAACCCATGATGTTTTTGGTTCAAATAAATAATTAATTAATTTAATGAATTTTTTTTGTACTTCTGAAACTTTTCAGTAAATTAGCTTTTGAGATCTTAAGGATATAAAAACATTCAATGCATATTGATACATTTATGGGAGTCGGGGAGTGCAGCTTCTTGACTCTTTAAGTTCATAACATTGTGCCTTGATCTTTAGTTAAAGCTCTAGTTATTTATTTTTAATTAAACGATTGAATTTGACTGTCTTGTTTCTAGGGATAACATGTCAATGGGAGAGAATTCAGCAAGACTCTTAAAAGTAGCTTGGATGAGTTTCCCCTTGGGAATTATTGTTACAGTTGGAGCATGTGTACTTGTCTTCTGGTGGCAGACCTTAAACTATTCCAGTGCATATGCACAAGCTATATTGATCAACAGTAAGCTGAAAGATGAAATTATCAATTTTTGATTTTATATTTTCCTTTTTATGATGTAATTTCTCTGATTTCCTGGTCACTTTTGAATTGTGGACACGTTTTCATGGATATCTTTTATTTTGTCTTTATTTCATATATGTATTACACGCATAACCATGGGAATTTGGAAGTTGACAAGAAACTATATGGAGTATCCATTCAGTAGTAGCTTGGTCCTATTTCTCAAACACAATTATCTCCTTAGCCAGTCTGCTTGAAATTTGTTTCATTCCATTTTCAGGTTTGGCATGCATACTGGAGCTCTTGGCTGAGCCCTTGTATATCTTGTCTCAAAGCATGCTCCTACTGAAACTGAGGTTGGTAGTAGAAACTGCAGCTACTCTGTTGCGATGTCTAACAACATACATTCTCATTTTGAAGCGAACTGAAATGGTAGGGATCCTAGAACCCTTTGTTTTTGAGAAGTTAATAAATTTTTGGGCCTGAGTGATGGATTCTTCAGTGGTTCAGTTTAATCAATAGCATTATTACATGCTTTGATATATTTTGGGATGAATTATGGCTTTGGTAACTTAAGTAATTGATACTTAAACAATATGATTATTCAGTTGGTCTTTTGTACATTCCAAAGTCACTCTAGCATCCCAATGGTATTTTCTGGGTATTGTGTAACTTGTGTTGATTATTTGAGACTAGATTTGACACATGTAGATGTATGTTTTTACCTTTTCTTTGACTTGCAGGAGAAAGCTATTGTATTTGGCTGGTCACAAGTTGCATATGCAGCTTCCATCTTACTTGGTTATTGGTGTTATTTCCTTCTTTGTTATGCAAACAAAATCTCCGATATTTTTCCTTTCAGGTATTTATTCATTCTTTTTTTTTTTTGTTGCTGGTTATTTAAGAAAGAATTTCTTCCTCTTCATCCTTGAGCTAAGGAACACATAATTGTATTGTGGGGAAAAAGGGGGTTGGGGACTCATACATGAGTTTTTAATTTTTTATTGGTTCTGAAACCAACATCATTGCTTGCAATATTATTAAATGTGAGCAAAATTTGGTGTGTTGTTGAATAAATGAAAAATTATTTCACTTCTTTGCATACTTCTGCAGCAATCATGAGTCGTAATGTAATATAGCAAATTTTAAAACTATCTAGAGACACAATACAAAGATTCAAAAAATAGAAAACTGTGGAGAACTATCTCTATATATTGTGAAGCCAACACAAAAGTTACATTTGGCACTAAAAATCTTAGAAGATAATAAGAAATTCCTGAAAGTTGAGGTATGCATGAAATTGGGGATTCATAGGTTTTATCAGCCATGCAAATGCTTTTCTGATAGCTTTATTTTTGGATGATGCTTTTGTTAAGTTGATGTAGGTTTTGCATGATTCTTCACCATTTTGATTTGTTACTTTCTAAAAAAATTTATTTTTTTTATGAGATATCATGAATCTAAGTGATGTATATGATATATTTTCAAAGATGTGATTCTCTCTGATGGATCTTCCCATATTCTTTTCTAAAGTTCCCATCTAGAATTTCTTTCTTTACTTAAGAGTGTGATTCTGTTTCAGTTGAAGATTAATAATAAATGCTTTTACAGTGTCGGAGGTGTGATGAACTATGATAGGAAGCTCTCAAACTTGTGTATGTTGTTCACCTTTCAGTCCTTCAGGAAGTTAATCCTTCAAGAAGGAGAAAAGATGGTGCTTGTATGGTTGGACACTCCATATAACCAGGCTGTCTATGGCCTCGTGGACAAACTAGGTACCTTTTCATCTTCTTGTTTCCTGACACATTTTCAGCTAGTTAGCTGTTTTAGATGGTAGATTCTTTTGAGTGTTTTCATTAGAGGCTGAGTTTCTCTCAATCCTTTATTTGAGATTTGTAGTCTTTGTTTCTGGAAATGATTATAGAGAAATCAGATTGATATTTCAGGTAGTTTAGTTGTGAGGCTGGTATTTCTCCCCTTTGAAGAAAGTTCCTTTGCTACCTTTGCAAAGTCTGCGTCAGGTTTATCTCACCTTCATCTTTGTTCTCTTGATCATGTTACTCATGAGGAAGTTTTAACTGTCATTATTTTCACATGTCTTTTAACTAATTTTTATTACTTGTTTTGATTCTGAATTGTGCTAAACATTTATCTGTTCCCAGCTTGTGTTCAGTATTCTACTTTCTGTTGTTTGGTGCAATCCAAGTGTAAGGGTGGTTCTTATGGTTGCAATCCCTCCCCTCCTCTTCTCCTTCCCCTTCCCCTTCCCCTTCACCTTCATGAGAACAAAGAGCTAGTCCAACCCTGATCTTAAACTTCCAGATTTTCATTATCCAAGTGCCCAAAGAACTCCTTTAATTGTAATGAATAAGAGAAAGTACGTATAAATGTTTACGTATCTTTCTAGTGTTCTTTTTAAGTATTGAAATCCTCAAGGGCCTTAGATTGTAGAGAGAATCAACCTTTTAGAAATTGGCATGATACTGTCTTCTGTTTTTAAATGATCCAATAACAAAATCTATTTTATGGATATAATTTCAAGTGTGTAGCCCATGAAGTATCTAGGTCTATTTAATTTATGTTTTTAGGAATGACATATTTGCTTTTCCTTCAACTTTCCATTTCTTTTATAACCAATGAATCATTATAGAGTCAATAAGCTGGTGGAAAAGTTTAACAGTGTTTTATCTTTTCCATCAGTTGCTAATGTATCTTCGCCTATTTCTCTTGGCAGGTGAGAACAAACAGAAAAGAAAGAAATTAGCACGTTCCTTAACCGATGCTTTAAAGCTTGTTTTGCTAATAGGTAATGTGCACTGATTTCATGCTTGTGACACTAAGCTGATTTACACTTGCTTAGAAGAGTTGCTTTTTGTCAGTTTTGAATTCTCCTGTCCAAATGTTCCGTAGGCTTATGCAAGTGTAACTTGAAAATCTGTGTAAACTCAATAAACAAAGATGCCTTACTAGTATAGCTGCTTTAAAAATTAGCTTTGTCATTCTATAGAGTTGACTAAGAACATCAAGGACAAGGACCAAATGGGTGTTAGTGATCAGAGATTGGGTATGAAAAGGCATTGAGATAATGGAGTTTAGGGTAAGTAGGGAAACTGGAGAGTTGGGATTTATCTCTTAGTCAAGGTCGGAAAGGAATTTGGCATACTGCACTGAGTTACAGTGTGTGCATGCAGTCTGGTTACGTTTGTGAGCTACAATATTATTGATGGTCTTGGGCACTAGATTCATTCCAGAAGTTAATCAAGTGGTTGAAGCTTCTTCTTTTGTACAGCATGCTTGGAAATACATGTCTTGGCATGGCTGTAATATTTGAATAAAAATCCTAAAACAAGCCTTATCAGGTGGATTTTTGGCTGAGCGAAGTTGAATTAGCATTGTCTTTATTTGAGCACATCTTCCACATAATATCTTGCATTAAAACTGTACTCAGAAATTAATGAAATCTAGATTCTATTAAAACTTGGTTTATTTTTAAATAATATAATTTGAAGAAGATATTGATAGGGTTTGCTTGAATAGAGCCTCGAGTGGTTTTTAGTATACTCATTCTCGTGGTCTTGTAGTCTAGAAACATCGTATACCATGAATTGTTGATAAGAAAAATTCCTGATTACATCTATCTATCTACTTCATGATTTGATAGTTGAGAGGAAGTTAAACTTTTATCAATAGTTGCTGCATGTTTTTTATTTAAAATGCATTCATCTAATTAGGAAGCCTGATACCATAATGTGCTCACACTACTTTCTTATTTTGTAGGGCTTGTCGTCATGGCATTTGGTCCTAGCTATTCTTACTCTCTCATTCGATTGTTGTATGGCCAGAAATGGAGTGACGGAGAAGCTTCAGCAGCTATGAAATATTATTGCATGTATGTTGTGGTTTTGGCAATGAATGGTTAGTCATTCTATCTTATGTCATTCAGTTTATTGTTTTTCTTCTGCTACCAGAGTTCAATTTGATTTGAGAAATCACTTTCCCAATGTATAACTGTTCAAACTCATCATTTTCTTTAGTGGATCAACATTTTAGATGAACAGACTATATTTGTTAGAGATTCATTTGTAGGGAAATTCTGCAGCAGAAAAGCTAGGAGAGGTTTAGGGGAAGTGGATCAGATATAGGAAAAGGATATGGTTATCCTATTATTCCTGATCTTTGTCTTTTGTTATTTATTTTATTTACCTGTTTTCTATTGTGGTTATTACTACGTTAGATCAGTCACATCTTGCATTATTTCCTTATTCTCTGCATTGTATGCCTACATAAGGCAAGTTGAATTCAATGAAAAGATAAGACAGTTTTCATCAAAGACTAAGGAGGTTTGGGCTCCCTCATATGGAACCCTTCTTGTTCTCAGTCTATCTTCAAAATAGGATCAGCAAAGAAAAGCAGAAACCGCAATAAACCCTCAATTGCAGAGGGAGTATATTCAGAAAATAGGCCTATGACGAGATCCTAGAGCCAGTTTGGTAACAATATCATTTTATAGTTTGTAGTTCTGCAGTTTGTGGTAACTTCACATAGAATATTCATAACAACTGAAGTAACTTTCTGTCAAAAATGGACGGTGAATCTGATTGTTTTCTTACAGTTTCTTTTCCAGTGACCCATTTGCCTTCTTTATAACCAGGAACTTCAGAGGCATTTTTGCATGCAGTTGCAACAGAGGATCAATTGAACAGCTGGAATAATTCCTTGCTTTTGTTCTCTTTTGTTTATCTAGTACTAAATGTCTGTCTTATACAATCAGCTGGAGCAGTTGGGTTAATTCTTGCAAATTCTCTGAGTATCCTTTCGTTAATGATTTTCCTTCAATATTTGTATTTATCCAGTTTGTAGAATATTTTCATTGCCAAAATTTTCCATCATCTCCCTTTAAATAAGGTACCACTTCACTGGAAATTGACTTTGAGATGCCCAGTCAATACATCATTCAAGCCTGGTTTTGAACCCCTTGAATAAAGTAGATACATTTCACCATAAGTTTATTTATTTATTATGAATTAATATAAAACATGACATGACTTTTTACAAACAGTCATTAAATATAGTTGAATTCATATGTCATTCCCCATGCAGGTGAAGAAGGCCTCACGTTGAGATTTATGTGGGGGAAAGTTTTTCTCCCCCCTCTGAATTGTTAGCTGATACTGCATCAGTGCTACATTCCAAAAGTAAATGTCCATTTATTGCATATCTTGAACTTGGAATTTCAACTCCTGGTTCATTTTGTTTCCAACATTTTTCTTCTGGGATTCTGAACTTTCTGTAGTGTATTAAGTGCCTCTTTGATTCTTCCATCCAGGTGCCCCTTGCAACTGATGGTATAACTTCTTATTGCATTAGTTACTTATATATATCATATTGTCATGACCTTGAAATGTTGTCCAGTATTGAGTAGCCTAGAACATATACAACTTTTCCACCCCACATGTAGCCAATATGGGATTTTGACACTCTCGTCAACAAATTGGAACGCCCTAGTGGACCCATTTAGATCCTGGAGTCACCTTGTAGGATTTGGTATGTATCGGCCCAAAGGGTCTTACATCTGTAGACAGTACACCGACTCCATAACTATGAGTTAGCTTTTTCACCTCTCGTTTAGCTGGTGTGGGACTCTGTTGCATAAATTAATCATCGTGTTTTTAACAGGAATTACTTCTTTTTTCCTCTGTGAACAAAAAAGAAATGTTGAATTCCTTAGCTGCAGTATAGATATGCTTTTCAGGATTACTTACTCTGCTGTATTCATCAGAAATTATTTCCAGGTACGTTTATGCATTAGCATGGGCAGCAGAACTCATATTTATCTCTATGTTCTGGACTTTACTTTTCTTGTAGTTATGTGCAATTTGAGATATGATACCGTTCATGATACATTTTTAACCTTTTCTCAGGATTCCTCATTTTCCTTCCGTAGCTGCTTACCTTCTGGTTGTATTGTATTGTTGTTTTCAAGTGTTGTTACTCGCATCTCAGATAAAGTAATTCTGAACCATGATAAGTTTTTTGCAACATTTCCTGTTCACTTCTCCGTGGGGGTTTCTTGTCTGACTATAGCAGCATTTATCATGTAAGTATTTAACTTCACTCTATGGTTTTAGTATAGAGACCAGAAGTTTCACTATTTCTGGGATGAATGGTGTTCTACCTAAGTCAAATACATAAAAATTATCTTAAAAGTTCAAAACTTTCATGATTGTACTTCTATATTGATCGTCTTCTCTTAATGACTAGATATCGCTGTGAAAGGTCATTTATCAACAAGATTGTCCACTTCCGTGAGCATGCTGACTGAATTGGATTTTTTTATTCAACTATTTTTAAGGTAAGATATGGTCCTTTACTTCTATATTAAAAAAAGGGATTAAGAAATCTGCTAGTTTAATGTTTCATCTGTGTCTATTTTTTGGTCTCATTCTCCTCAGATTGCCTTTGATAGAGACATAGCTTTCCGGAGTATAGAAGTTCATGCCTAAACATGTAGTAGGAATTAGCATTATGCTGCTTCCTGCGGTTAAAAGCACTACTTTGAAAAGTTCCTGCAAGAGAATCTTTCTTCAATCAGCAAGAAAATGGTGTCATGGGAAGGATATTAGAGGTAATCAACCGTGCATTTTCCTGAACATCTGCTTTTATCAAGGATCAACTCAATAATTTTTGCACAACTTTGATTTTTTGATTTATGGTTGTTTTAAGGTTGGGGGTGTCAATCTAATGTCGTTGAAGGTTTCTGGATGTGTAATTTTACTCCTTGTAAAATATATATTCCAGGCTCACTCTTTTGTAGTTGGGCTGGGCCTCAAATTCAAATGAGACACTAGCTATCATTCCTGTTTCTATCGCTCATCCAATGTGTAAAAGATGCAAAAAGAGCACATACATCTGATGTATGGGGGTTGCCCCAATTCATGAATCAGTTTTGAAATAATTAATCTCACTTTTGGTGCTTGGTTTATCCATTTGCTTTATGTATGATCTTCAAACATTTAATCAGATTTGACTGAAGGCTAGGAAAAATTTGCATGTGAAGCTTCGCCAATACCAACATCTTCCAATCCTGCACCAAAATTAGTACCTTTTCTTTACAGATATTTTTAATGTCGTTGCTTTTTCCTGCAGTTTCGTTTCACTCCTCAAATAATTAAATAGTTCATCCTAGCTGGCTGAGTTATGGAGAGCTAAGGCAAACCTTCTAGAGACTTAATTTGCTGTAAAAATTAGAAAAGCAAATATACATTTTCTGTTAAGTGGTTGACTAAACAATTGGTGGTGTTAACAGGTACTCCTTGCAAATGGCATGATACTTTCTTAATGGACTCTTATTTACAACAGTCACTATGTATTGTATTTTATGTGTTAGTTCTGGATTTGCCTTCGGATTATTTTGGAAATTCAAGATTTTAGAGCAAGTTGCTGGATTAAAAATGTTTGTGTTTTCTTTTGACAGAGGTTGGAATCTAAGAGAGATTTTTTGATCTACCAAGTTATGTTTTTGAATTCGTAAAAGATCATTTGGCATCTTGATTAGATCAAGCTGTAACCCTTGATGGTGATTACAGCATACTTTATGTTCTATGCTCTAGTTGTATATTACCTTACAAGTAAGTAGTAGGAAATCTGTTTGGGAGTTATTGGAGATGATGTGGATTTCTGTGTAGAAATTTCTTGTTATGTTATTTTTGCAGGAATTTATATTGTTGAAGCAATCCAGTAATGGATGATTTATGGGGTCAACAGGATTTGGATACTTTGCCTGTGTTTTGGAGTAATATGTGCCTCAAGTGTTCCATGATTAATTCTAGAGGTAAGTTTTGGCAACAAAAATATTCTTAAATTTGGTTTTAGGATGTAAAATATGCATATGATGATTGAGTGGAGATGGGTTTTTGGGATTTCTGTGTAGGTCAAAGATTAAATAGCTCTCTTATAGCAAGAAGTTGAGATTGTTTCTCTTTCTTTTCATTAATCTAGTGTTACATAATTGCAAGTGTTAAAATAAGGGTGTAAATGTACAGAGGCACCGCTAAAAGCGTAAAAGAAAGCAAGTGATGATTTATGGGACTCCCACGGGTGTATGGGTTGTCTTCCAAAACCTGCACCAGAAGGTAATTATGAGTTTTGAAAGCTTGGGCTAGTAAAGTAGAAGTGGGGGAGTGAATTTTATGATGAGGAAGTAGACTGGGGACTTGACAAGCATCCAACAGGAAAAAGAGAAGAGGAAAACAAAGCTGGACTTGAGTCTTCTAAAACAGCATGATAATGCTTTGAGTTCCACTTGAAAGGTTGGTTGGTAACTCCTCGATGAGGTCTTTGTACCTCATCTTAGATTCAAATCCAAGTGCAAAAACAACGTAATATAATCACCTCTTAAGTTTTTTCACATTACACATCTCCAAAACTTTCCTCTGCTGATGAAGAAAAATAAAAACTCTTTGAGCTGTAGAAGCCTACTGCCACATTATGAAGTATTATAATTGCATTTGGTTTCTGTGACTGAAAGCTCGTCTGTCCTGAGAATTCCAGCATCTACATGTCTATTTTTGTTTGAAGTGTTTTGTGATTCTAGTTTCTTGATTTAGACAAAAATTTGTTAATACGGTAAGGAAAACCTTAGAACACCTTGTGATATATACTCCCTCCAACCCAGATGGAATACCTAAATTAGTATGTTTTGAAAGGACTTATGGGCTGCTCAGAATATTCTTGACTAGTATTTCCTTAATCTTTAATGATACAAGAATCCCACCTCCGTCACCCTGGTAAATCAATGGAGAACTTGACCATGAAAATCACCTTGATGAATTGAATTGAGAGGGAGATAGAGATGGTATTTAAGTTGGGGGAAAGTAAAGATAGATAGATTTTCTATGTGATGTATGATGATTGATCGATATTGAATTGAAAAATAGGGGGAACTGGCAGCCACTTTTTTTTTCCTTAGCATCTAATTGTATCAAATTCCCAAATGTCCAGATAGTTCCTATGGCTTTTTTCTTTAACCTGCTTTAGAAGGTCTAAAATCATTTGGCTGTCTATTTACGATATCTGCCCATACTTTGAAAACAAGTCGAGCTAAGATATGCACACTCCTATTCTTCACATTAAAGTATCTTTATCTGAGGACAGCAAAATGATAGAACATGACAAGTAATGATATATATGGGTCCCTTTTTTTTTTTCTGAAATTCCTTTTTGTGATAATCTTCTCAATTTTATATCTTGTTCTCTTTATAATTTGTAGCTAATTTCTAGTACTACTTATTTCTGGAATGCTCCAAGTAAATTAATTAGATATATTTTACAAATATGCATCTCTTATATTTGAATGTTCATCTTTAATTTCATATAAAGATTTGAGGACTGTTTTTTTTCTAATATATATTGCTCCCTTCGTCTAGAATTAATTGTCTTGGCTTTGATTTCCATGTATTTTAATAAAAAGGTTTAACTTACTTCATTAGCATATTGCATTATTAATTTTCTTGATAAAATTTTTACTATTTTAGAAAATAAAATATTCATTTTTAAACGAAGGAAGCATGACTAATGACAAGATTCATGATGTAAATCTCTTAAATCAAGAAGGTAACGTTACTAATGAAACGCTTTGTCTTTATATTTTTTAGAAAAAGGTAATTGTGTCGTTTGATTATATGGCGTTTTCATATGTGCTTGACTTCTGGCATGCATTGAAATATGCTACTTTCTCCCAAAATTTCATCTTTGGATCCACTAATTTTTTCCCCTTAGCTTTTTAATAATGGTAAAGTTGAACAAAAATTTTCCGTTTTAACTCATTGTTAATGTAGAAAAATATTCCTATGAGAATGGATTTGTCACCACACGGATAGGTCGGAAGGTTTTCAGTCCCTCGCTCTCCCCACCTCACCCAACTCCCAAGGGTTGAATATTCTGATTGGATATTTGTCAGAGAATAGTGGCAAAGGCAGGCAGAGACTGAGACATGAGTCTGAGAGAGACCCTCTTTGGTTAACCCTCGGCAGGGGAATGTTGAGGAAACAGTTTTTTGACTTTGGATGGATGTCTCACATGCCTGTTCATCTCAGCTTCAATTCTTAATGATTTTGTCCTCCACTTAACCCTCTCCTTTTTTTTTTCAAATAAAAAAACATAAATGTCATTCATTCCATACCATCAACAGGAAAAGGTCTTTTCTTGAATCTATTTGTGCCGTGTGTTGTACAGACTATATTTATTTGAAAAATTCTGAAATGGTTTGGTTCATGTTATTTATTTTAATTTTTTAAATTATACATTTTCTTATATTTTGTGAAAAAGATTTGTTCAATGGACAGTATTCATAATAGAATTTACTTATTTATTTTACCCAATTCCCACCACATAGCCAACAATTAAAATGAAAATAAATAAATAAAAGTTTTGTTTTTTCCTTTTTCCTAAATGGAGAGCTTCTTCTTAGAAATATACAAGACATGGATACGAATAGATTTTTGGCGTCATATGATGAATACACTAGACTACTCCCAAATCCTTGACCAATCATCTTGGTTACCACTTTTTCAGAATTGAGACCGAGTGGTAGACTGGTGGCATTATAAATCAAGCCCTCTTCTTCAATATCTCAATCATTATCTTTTTCTTTCTGTTTAGACTTTGATGGCACTGCTCAGTATCTTTCCCACCGTTCTTCATTTGTTCTCTTTTGAAATTTGAAGTTTTCCCCCTATCTTCTCGGTGTGTGGCGTATTCTGCGGTACATAAAATTAGTAATTAATAGAGTAAAAACTATGCCCTCGGAACATAGATTAGCGAGCAAAGAATGTGGAGATAAATGCCCTAATTTCTTTTTTTGTAACTATCCTTTTCTTTTATTAAACAAGAGTCATTTGAACCTATAAACGAAAAACCACGAGAGGGAAAAAGAACCCCAACTTGAGAATGGCTTTTGGGTACATTACTCTTCCAATTGTGTAGAAAAAGGGCAGACCAAGAAAGCACCTTAGAGAAAATTTTCACACTGAATTATATGCATTTGTTTCACTTTGATTGAATTTCCCAATGGCACCTGATCTACTCCATATTGAAGAAGATGAACTCTATTTTTTAGGGTGGTGTGCATCCTCCATCTGGGCCCATTATTATCTGCATTTTCTTCTTTCTTTTTTTTCTTTTTCTTTTCTTCTCTTATATTGTCTGTCGTCTTCCCTGTTAGTAGAATCTGAGTGAGTCCACTGCATATTAGTATTATGGTGGAACTGGAGCTGTCTTCTATCAAGGAAAGAGACAACTGCTGCACAAGCGAAGAGAGAGCTGGGGTCATAGGTCTTCGGTTTTTTGCGGGTCTTGATAGACGAACTGTTAACTTAGATTAGAAGTCTCTATCTATTGGTACTTCGAGAGAATATAAGTCTTAAGAAATTGAATCCTTCTTTGGATGCTTTCAATGCCCAACAAACACAACAGTTACATACTAGCAGGATCCCTTTTTTCACCAATTCGAAAAAGGCCCTCTTCCTTTACGTGCATTTGCTTCAAGTCTACTCATATACTATGGTGCGGTTATTCTAGTGCTTATTTTGAAATGTTTTTTAGAGCATTTATTATTTTCATAATTTTTTTAAAATAATACTCCCTTCCTTCAGAATTGAATGTCCATATTTCTATTTTTATTTGTCCAAAAATGAATGTTTCATTTTCTAAATTTAGTAAAAAAAATTTGAGAAATTTATATGATTGAGTATAAAATAAATTAAGTTAACTAATTTTTTTAAATATATTAGGGCATTTTGTAGCATTATCTCTCACACACACACACACACATATATATATATATATATAT
>JAOXNR010000022.1:964426-995369 GCA_028571225.1 Parsonsia alboflavescens
GTATTATGTAGACTTCACATTGCAACCACTCGATCATACCTTTGGATGCAAATACTTTGAAATTTAAATCTTAAACTCCTTTCATCCTTAATTAAATGTTTTATTTTAACTTACATACATTTTAAGAAAAATGTTTGACTTCATTAACTTTCACATTGCAATGTTATTTTTCTTAATAAAAATTTAAATAAATTAGGAAATGAAGCTTTTAATTTTGAATAATTTAAAATGAAAGATGAGACATTCAATTTTGAATGAAAAAAAAAAAACAAAAAAGAGAGGGAGGTGGTGGGGGTGAGTGGGGAAGGAAGAAAAAAGAAACAAAATTACGGTTTTGTGATGGTCCCTGCCTCCCTTAGATCCATTATTGACTGTTGACTATTGACAATGACAAGCATTAAGGAGGCTCCAGATCACACAAAGGAAGGAAAATATACCAAAAATATAATATAATACCACACCTGCAATATTTTCTAATATATTATATTTTACTTGTAAAGTAATAGTAGAGGGTCTAGGGTTGCCTTCTATAGAGAGTGTACATCTGCATATGTATAAATAGAATTTGATCAAGTGATAAATTTGGTCAGATTTAAGTTATGAAAGAGACAAAGCTATTCATATAGATAGTCTTTTTAAAATTTAAATTTTAGCCTTTAAACCTTAATATAGGTTCTAGATATTCCTTTTTTTTTTTCGTTTTGTAAAAATTAAAAAAAAAAAAATCCCTAAAATGTCATCTAGTCACTCTTTCAAAAATTTAAATATTATTTTAAAAAATTATATCATTAGAGGGATAATATAGAAAAAAAAACACCTTCAAAAAAGTAATTAATTAACAACAAGGACTTATAATTAATAATAAAAAAAATTAGTTAAAATGACTTTTATTGAGTGACAGAGGAAGTAATATATATTATTCGATTTAGATAGAGTATTTATAAGGTTTAGTATATATTTTCATAATTTTATTAATAAAATATATTTATAAAAATATACGTATATATTTATCATTAGTAACATAAAATTTATATTTATAGATTATTAAAAGAAGGGTAGTGGGCTTAGAGTTTGACACGTGTCAAGCAATTATTGGACTATAAAATTGAAAAAATTAAGGAAAAAAAAAAAGGCCAAGATAAATATTAATGAAATAAAATAAACAGTGAACCTCGTACATTATATCAGGCAATTCCAAAAGGTTATTAACAAAAAAAAAAAAAAAAAAACAAGGCAGTCTAGCAAACACTGCACTGCATGCCTACATTCTTTGCTTTTTCTTTTTAATAATTAATTATAAATTATATACTAGGATCAATTTAAATAAATAAATAAATTTATTTATTTAAATTGATTGAAAGCATTATTTCTTTATCCTTAAAATGAGATGGATCAAAATAAAATATTAGTTTTTCCAATTAAAAAAATACTAAAATGATTTATGAGTCATACGATTTAAAGTGTTTAAAATTATTAATTTTGATGGGAAACATATAAAGTAATACTATAAAATGGACTAATACACTCTAATAAAATATACAGTTAAATCTTTAACCATCAAAATCAATAATAAATATCTAATTTTATTTTTTAAAAATAAAATCTTCAAAAAAAATTATTCTTTATAAAGAAAATTGACATTTTTCATTTATTAATATTTTAAGAATTACAATTTTCACTCATAAATTTTTTTTTATGTTTTGATCCTTCAACAATTTTTTTTATGCAATTAGTTATTATGATCAGAAATTAAATTTTATGACTTTTTCCCGTCAACTTTTTTTGTTAGAACACATTATATTTCTATTTACAATCCAATCATACCCACCCGTTTTCGTACCGAATCCGTTCGAGATTCCCATTCCTGTCACATCTTCCAAACAAACCAAGAAAATAAACTGACGGCCATTGGACGGCGCGGCCACCGACCCTCATCCCCTTTCTAAATCTTGAATCTCCGGCGAAACAATAAACCCTAATTCTAATATAGTCTCTGGAATGTGTAGAAAGCATGTTATTTCTATGTCATAACTATGAAGCGGACTGGCAAAATATCATCGAACATAGTCCTGACAAGAGAGCTGTTACTCCGAAGAAGGAATTCTGCTCAGCTTCAAAAGCCGCCAGCGGGGCATCTCTGCAAATTCCTAGCCCTGTCGACAGTCCCTGCCAGCCAAGTTCATTCGACCCGGGACTTCACAACCCAAAGGCCAGAAACTTCAGAGTATGAGTTTTTCTGCATAAGTGGAGAAAAGTCGAAAATTCCACCGAAAAGAAATATGTCATAGACCAGGTGTCCGCTTTGAAGGAAGAGTTATTGGAAAACAGCCATGATGTAGAGAATTTTGAGCGGATGCTAAAAGAAAAGGGGACGCTTTTGTTCCGGAGATATCCGGATGGCTCTTCAGTTGTTCAGCTCCTAATTTCCTAAAGCAGTTAGATTCTTCACCAAATTTAGCCATTCAGGTTAAGCCTCTTTTCCTCTTCTCCCAATTTTCCTTCTTGCTTGTACGAGTTTTCTATTGCATACTACCGTGGAATGGGTATTTCGGATGGAGAAGAAGGCAGCAAACAACTTGCGGGATTTTAACCCGATTCAGATAAGAAAACGGATGGATTATAAGTGGATTGTTGGTAGAATGGTTGAAAATTGAATTTTATGATTTTTTTTTTATTAAGGAGACATTTTTATCAAAACACATTATATTTCACTCTTTACTCATTTTATGATCCATTAATACTCCACTTATAACCCACCAAATTTTGATTGATTGTAAAAAAAAAATTGTTGAATGACCAAAAACTCAAAGAAAAAAGGTTCATGGATGAAAGTGTTAATCTATAAAAAGTTGATGCATGAAAAATAGTAATCTTCCTTTTTTAAAATATATTTGATATATTATATTATAAAAAGATAAACTAAATCCTTAAATTAAAAAAAGATAGTTACCTGTTAACTTTGAAAGTTAAAAATTTAACGGTGCATTCCATATATAAATATATTTATATATATCTACACTCGAAAATGCTCTAAAGTATTATGAAGCACATCTTATGAAATGGTTTAATTAAATCTTTAATGGTTAAAGTTAACGGTCAGTTGTTTTATTTTCTTAAAAAAAAAAAATCAAATACTTCTAGAATTTATTTTATTCTTATACGATTTAGTTTATAAAAAATATTTGCAAAAAAATAATATTTTATAGAATTTTTTTTCTTCTCAGTAGCTGACGGTTAATTTTATCGTTAATGATTTAACTTTGTAAAAATCATAACACTCCATAGTATTACTGCATATACGCTATTGTGTTATAAAGTGTGTAATATGGTTTGTATATTAATTTAAATTCAGAAATAATTTTCAATTCTTTTGATGTATATAGATAGAAATGATTTTTTAAAAAAATTAATTCAGGATGATATAAAAAATAAATATCTTTTATCTTCGAACTTTTTAACAAGATATTAATTTGAATGACTGATGAGTTTTTATTTTTATGATTTTTATATGCAAGATGTGCATCGCACAGGTCTCTAAATTAGTATAATGTAAAAGAAGTACAGGAAAATCTAAAATGTTGAACATATTCTATCTTATTATATTTTCAAACTTTGAAATCATGTTCTTGCCATCCAAGTCTGGGGTGCCAAGGGAAGTATGAATTTAAAAAAAAGAAAAAGAAAAAGAAAACTCTAAAAAGTTTATTATATTGTCCTTTTTTATTAACGTAGATTAGTAATGAATAAGTGAGATACATATTTTAAAATTAAGTGGTTAGTTGATAAAAATTTATATTAAAAAAAATATTTAATTTTACATATTAAAAACATAAATAAGTAAAACTATTTGCAAAACGGAAAAGAGAAAATGGGAACTATAATTCACGCGAGCAGTAGGTGGTGGTGGTGGGAAGTGCGCACGCCCCCCATCATGTTTTTGAGTGGGGTCACACACGTCACGAGAGCGAGGCACGTGCGAGAGACACTTGATGGCAAAGCAGATAATGGGCTCTCGATCATGAAGGGTATGAAGGCGACAAAATTCTCTTGGGGCCCATCATATTTCGGCCCACCACTGACACACTGGGCCTATAAAAAGTATAAGCTACCATTTCCCCTTTCTGCCCCCTTCACCGTAGACGAGGTAGCATGGGTATAATAGTGATTTGATTAAATGCTACTCTACACCCTTCGCTCTTTTGGATTTGGAATTAGTACAAGGCTACAGCATTCATTGTCCTCACTTACCCCTTATTCCGAACGTCCTCTGTAGGTTTCTTAAAAGAATTTTTTTTTTTTTTTTTGATTATTTTTAGTTAGAACCATCAAGACATGCTTATCTTAATAAGGTCAGGGTTTTAATTTTTTCAACCTCGTAATATTGCATTATTATTTATTTATTTATTTATTTCAAACCATCCCCACCCAAATATGTCGTGATTTATTTTTTATTTTTTGAAATTTAAAACAATTTTAATTTCAAATTCTTCTACCCCAATTCAAATTGACTAAAAAATAAGGAAAAGGTACATGGCCAAAATCCCCTCTCCCCTTTTTTTTTTCTTTATAAATATTCCTCTTTGCCATGATGAGTACGAAGGAAAGCAAGAGCAAGAAGATGAAAGATAATTAGTAGTTTAGGGAGTTAGAATTTGTTAGTTAGCACTAAGAAAAAAAATATAATAAGATAATTAAAGATTTGCATATATGGGGAAACATGGATCATGGGTACCAAATATAGAACGAATCCATTTGAAGAAGATATCGAATCCTTAATGTCAGGGTTGCAATTAATAACGGATTAAGACGTTTTCCAAATGAGGGCGTAAGGACAATGTCGTAATAAGCTGTAATCCATAAAAAGATTACCTCGAAATTTGCAGAAATTTCTCCAAGAGATACGTAAATCAATTTGTCAAATTACTATTTTCACCTTCATTGACGTTACCCACATCCCATCCAAAGAGGTAAATGAGAGTTAATATCGCACTTAATTACCTGCTGAATCTGATCCTTTCTGGGTTCAAAATGAAAAAGCCATTGAGAAGCACTTCCTCAGGTTTAACAACAATATTATACGTAGTTTTAGATTTTCTAATTTACTTATTATTATTTTTATGGGATTTTTTTTAAAAAAATTCAAATTCTTAGATAGTTTAATTAAGGGTTTTGTTCATGTTTTGTATTTTGAGTAAATCAATCTATTTTTAAAATTCTTAATAAATATGAAAAAAAATTTAAAAACCAAAGAAAGAAAGAAACGGGTGAAAAGCTGAGGATGTCGGTAAGAAGCCATGCATAATATATGCTCTTAGATTCACACTGTGATGAGGTAGAAGACGTAGTACTACTACTATTTAAAGAAGACGCTGTTCGTTTGTTCCTCTTCCCTTCCCTTTCCTGACACTGGCTGCTTCTGCTGTTGTTACTGCTGCTATTTTTAATTACTATTTACTCCATGCGATTGAATGTTTTTATTTTAATTTGTATATATTTTCAGCTAATTAATTTAATTAGTTCATTTTAAAAGTAATAATATCAATCTCTTAATGAAATTTTAATTGATTTAAGAAATGAAACATTCATTTGTGAATAAATCAAAATAAAAATAGAGATATTCAATTCCAAAGTACATGGATTGAATTATTTTTACTCACACCATTCGATATCCCATTTTAACTTACATGTATATTAAAAAAAAATATATGTTTTACTCAATTAATTTTAACATTACAATATTATTTTTAGTCACAAAAATTTAACTAAATTAGAAAAAAGATATATTCAATATTTTTAGATAATTCAAAATTAAATATTCAATTCCGGATGTACATACGAGGGAAGTATTATTTACCAGGATCATGAGAAGAAGAAAAATAGAGAGAGAGACGGTGGAAAAAATAGTAATCTGCCTCTACACTTTTGAGGTCTCTGCAAATAGAAAAATGGGCTGTGGAGAAGACGACCACGCCTACGCACTTTGCATATGCCATCCTCCATCAGTACTTTCTTCTTATACTATTTGTAAACAGATATCACTTTTGTGCTCATCTGTAATTTGTAGTACTCTATTGTATTCCAATTTTGTTTTACTTGATTTTTCTGTTCCCTCAACGTTCTTTCATTACTTTTCAGTATCATCCATCCCTGAGATATAAAATAATAATAATAATAATAATAATATTTGTTATTTTTTATCTGAAATAATAGTAATACAATAAAGCTTGAATATTCTAAATAAATGCTTGAGAAATGGACTTTTTATTTTAAATATTACTCAATCACTTGAGATTTGAAATTTATTTATTTATTTTCCCACCCCCTCCCTATATTTCTCTCCTCAAATATTGACAATGACATCCCACTTGCCCTCGCGATGTCTCCAACTCGAAATCTCCCGATCCCAAGTGTTAGTGTTTATCTAGTAAGACTTGACGAGATTTGAATATTTGACTTTGATTTGACTTATTTTTAATAAAGAAAATTAATTTAATATGGTTTTAATATAATAACCTCAGTTTGTATTAAAATTTAAACTCATTTAAAAGAAATATAAATATATAGTATTGTTACTTTTTCTTTTTAATGTTTAGTATACTTCTGAATTTGTGGCCTCTCGGAGAAAGAGTTTAATAATTTAACAATTAAATAAAAATAAAAAGTTGTATTTGCTTTAACACATCCGGGAACTGAATGCATCAATAACCATAATGGGTTGAATAACCCCTACTTAGCTGCTTTCTTTTTTAAAAGTATAATAATATATGAATGAATTTTATTCTATACTTCGTTAAAATTTCTATTTTGAAAATAAAAAAATATTGGACTTTTGAAATTTTACCAATCACCTCCATTATTTTCAGCAATTTATATTTCATTAACAATTTCATTTTTACTACTAAATATAATACTCCATCCATCACTAAATATAATGTTATTTGAGTTAATTTTCCTTGTTACTAAATATAAATTATTATGATTAGTTTTTTATTTATTTTTACTATATTATCCTTATCTTTTTCTTTTTCCTATATATTATTATTAATTTGATTAGAATATGAATAAAGATATTTTAAGAAGAAGAAAAAAGTTGTCGACTTAGAAATAATAACGAATGGAGTAATAATAGTAATGATAATGAAATAACATCACCAAGTTTAAAAACATTCAATAAAAATTAGATATTGAGTGAAGAAAAAAATTACTCATTCATTCACTAAATATAAGTTCTCAGTCATTATTTTACAAAAAATTAAGGTAACTTTTTATTTTAATAAAAAATGTCCTTTCATCACATTTTAAAAAATTTAAACACTATTTCATTATACATAATTAGAGGGTTAATATAGAAAAAATATTATCAAATATATAATTAACTAATAATAATAACTTATAATTAATGATAAAAAAAATTAGTTAAAATGATTTATATTTAGAGACAGATGGAATATTTTCTATAAATTTAAGAAGAAAATGACAAAAGCACGTTTTTACGCTTCAATGCCAACAAGGCAGGCAGAGTAAGTTTTATGTAGGGCTGTCAATTGGGGTGGCCCAGTTCAATCCGACTTCAATCCTAAGGGTTAGAAAATTTAAAAGGTTGGGATTGATCAAATTCATTTTTTTTGAAAGATTGTCAAAATCCTAACCCAATCGAACTCCACAAAGACTAAGAGTCGGGACCGGACAAGACAACCCTTATATATAAATATATATATATATATATATATTTATTTATTTATTACATTTTTTTACTTTAAAAAATATTTTAAATAAAACATTTCAATTTTCACATTACTTTTAAAAAATGTAAAAACTAATAAACAAGGTGAATAGAAACTTAGAGGAAAAAACGTAGAAAATTATTAAACAAAAACCAAACATAAAAATGAAAAACTCAATTTATAGATTTAAAACTCATTATAGTAAAAAAAAAAAAATACTAAACAAAGAGTTTAAGTTTCAATAAAAAAAAAAACTATTATAAACAATAATAATATAATAGTAATAGAAAATATGTACTTTTTTTAATTAAAATAACTTTTTCAATATCTTTGATTTTAAAGGTCGACCAAGCCCGATGTTCTATAAACCCTTTTTAGCCTTGAGGATGGATTAAAAAACTCTTATCGTAATTGAAATCAGATTTTTCAAATCTAATTCTTTAAAAATTTGTTATAGAATCAAATTGATCCCAAGATTCCAGTCCATTTTAACCGCTTTAGTCCTAGGTCTCCAAACTTAAAATACTTCAACTTTGTGTCAAAAAATACTAAGACTAAAATATTAATATTTGGTAGTTGAAAAATAAAGGAGAAATTGAATGATTGTGTTTAAAGCATGGGTTTATCTTTACAAGTACACTTTAACAAAAACAAAATTATTATAATAACATAATGACCCAAAGTAAAGTTAAAAAAAAAAAACCAAGAGCCATCATTTTCATTTTTAAAATTGCCAAACATTCACTCATCTAAGTCAAACTGACATAAAATAGCAATGAATTTATTTATACTCTCTCGGCTCCGCAGCATAATTGCAATCATATGATCTTATTCCATACGTTCTCTTATTCCACATCTTAAATTCGGTTACTATTTCTTTGGAAGCATAATTTGATGGTAAACTTAATGAGAGTTGGTATAGTATCAGTCTCATTTCAAATTTAATGAGAGTTGATATAATATCAGTCTCGATTCTTGATTCATGAACAAAAAACTTAATTATTATTTTTATTAAAAATTTAATAATTGTTTGCTTTTATATTAAGGATATAAAAGCAATGTGTTGATTTAGTTAGCATAACAAAAAACCTCCTAATAAAAAATTAGAAAATATCATAAGAATAAAAGTAAGAAAAGAGTAATAATTACTTTTAAAAAACTTGCATGAAAGGAGAGGGGATTATAAAAATCAGGGTAACTGATTTGCAATCGTAATTTTGTCTATTTGGTGGACAAAACACAAGAGAAACCATTTTGCAGTTCGATTCGGTCGCTTCTAAAACAAGGCTTTTTTATGCTTAAAAACGAGATAATGAATTATTAGGGGAGTGGAGTGGTTACTCAAGTAGGGTGGTGATTTTGTTTCATCGAGTAAAAATGTTACGAAACGGTGCTAATCTATAACGTTATCATCATTACCACAAACAAATTATGATTAAGACTAATCGAGATCAATCAATTGGGATAATCACATTTTTAGTAACAATGAACTTGATTAGAGAACAGTACAGAGAGAGGGAGCGTGGGTGGTCCTTCCCCACCCCGTCGTGGGTGTCAAATGAAGGAAGGCAGGCGAATGCAGTCCCAATACAAAAGAGAAAAACCGGCGAGTCGTTGCCGGAAAAGTAGAAAAAACAGAAAGAAGAAAAAAGGAGAAATAAGTTGGCGAAAGCATAACAGATTGTGTATAATTGTGTAAGAAATTGATCTCACTTTCTTGGATCCTGCGAGGAACATTGCCCGAATATATCAAAAATTGCTGGCGCTGCCCAAAGATAAAGGAAACCAGGGAATGATGAAAAGTAGAATTCAGAAGGAAAAAAAAAAAAAAGAAAAGAAAAAGAAAAGCATAAAGAAAGAAAGAAATCCAAGAACCCAAAAAATAAGAAGCAGCAGAAAAAAGTATAGGGTCGGGTCTGCTCTGCCCTATAGTTTCTCCCCAGATTATGTTTATCAAGAATCAAGAAGTGGTCATCAACAAGTGATCAAAATGAAAACATCATAAATTCTAGGAATGATGACCACTTTTGCAGCAGTAGTAGTAAAAGGAGGGGGGTGGGGTTGGGGTTCGGGAGAGGTAGGAGAAGAAGAACAATAGGGAGTTGTTGTATAGTTCGTTATAATAAGGGAAGAGCAGCAGCAGCAGTAAGTTTCTTTAATTTCTCTCTCTTCACACCAAACAAAAACCACTGATGAAACTAATCATCATGAAACATCCTCTGCTCCCTGCACTCTCAAAAAGCAAAGATAACCATCAAAACCTTCCATCCCTTAAATTTACCTCTCTTAACAAACCCCATTTCTCATCCTTTACCATTTCTACTACAATCCCAAAACCATGATATTCCAACATTCTGCTTCCTTTCTTGTCACTATTGCAACATTCTTTATTTTTATTTATGTTAGATTGGTACTAGTAGTATCTGCTGCCTCCGCAGCTGCAGCCACTGCCGGAGCCTCCTCCTCCGCCACTTCCTCGTCGTCTCTGCCACTCCAACTTGTCTCCCTTCTCTCTTTGAAGTCTTCCATTAAAGACCCTCTTCATACATTTAGTGATTGGGACCCCACTCCAGCGTTTACTAGACCAGGGTTCACCGTCTGGTGCACCTGGTCCGGCATCAAATGTGACAGGAAAACGAACCAAATCACCAGTCTAGATCTTTCCCGGAGAAATCTTTCGGGTACAATTCCGCCTGATATCAGATACTTCTCGCACTTGCACCATTTGAATTTGAGCATAAATGCGTTTGATGGCCCTCTTCAAGCTGCAATTTTTGAACTTCCATTTCTTAAAACTCTGGACATCGGCCACAACCTTTTCAATTCCACATTCCCACCTGGTCTGTCGAGGCTTAGGTCTCTTACATACCTAGATGCCTACAGCAACAGCTTTGTTGGGCCTTTGCCTGAAGATGTCTTTAGCCTTCGGAACTTGGAGCACCTCCACCTTGGAGGAAGCTACTTCGAGGGTGCTATTCCGGCCAGTTACGGCAGTCTTCCTAATCTAAAGTTCTTGAACTTAGCTGGAAATTTGCTAACAGGTCCAATTCCAGCTGAGTTAAGCTCATTGAATGAACTGGAGCGCATAGAGATGGGATACAACCCGTTCAGCAGTGGACTTCCTGCACAATTAGGAACTTTGTCCAACTTAGTGTATCTTGATATCTCAAATGCAAATCTTTCTGGGGCTATTCCAGCTGATTTGGGAAAATTGACCAGGATTGAAACGCTACTGCTCTTCAAGAATCACTTGACCGGTGCAATCCCAGAGAGCTTGTCTAAGTGTACAGCTCTTTCCGTGCTTGATTTGTCAGATAATCGTCTTTCAGGATCCATTCCTAGAGGATTTTCAGCTCTGAAAGAGCTATATGTGCTCTCCTTAATGAATAATGAGTTGACAGGAGAAATTCCAGAAGGCATTGGTGAGCTTCCTAATCTTGAAATTCTGTCTTTATGGAACAACTCACTCACAGGAATTTTACCACAGCAGTTAGGATCAAATTCAAAGTTACAAAAGGTTGATGTTTCATCGAATTCACTCTCTGGTCCCGTTCCAAGAAATCTTTGTCTAAGCAACATGCTAGTAAAGCTAATCCTCTTCTCGAACAACTTCATCGGTGAGCTTCCTGCTTCTTTAGCAAATTGCACAGCCTTGACCCGATTTCGAGTCCAAAACAATAAGCTCAATGGCTCCATCCCTTATGGATTTGGCATGTTGCCCAACTTTACTTTTATGGATATCAGCAAGAACAACTTCTACGGGCCAATTCCCAAAGACTTCGGTAACGCTGCTAAGTTAGAATACTTGAATGTATCTGACAATTCTTTTAACACTGAATTGCCTGATAATATATGGAGCTCCCCAAGCTTGCAGATCCTTTCAGCCAGTTTCTCTAACATCATTGGTAACATTCCTGACTTCAAAGGCTGTCGAAGCCTATACAGGATTGAACTCGAAGGAAACAACCTCACCGGTAGCATTCCTTGGAATATTGATCACTGTGAAAAACTCATATCCTTGAATTTACGTAAGAATTCATTGACAGGGATTATTCCGTGGGAAATCTCAACACTTCCTTCTATTACTGATGTTGATTTGTCGCATAATTTTCTCACTGGTACCATCCCATCAAATTTCGGCAACTGCAGTACCCTGGAAAATTTCAATGTCTCGTACAACCAGCTCACCGGTCCGGTCCCATCCTCAGGCTCCATATTTTCAAGTCTACATCCTTCATCATTTACGGGTAACGAAGGGCTCTGTGGCGGGGCAATCCAGAAACCTTGTCGAACGGAATCACTTGCTGCCGGGGCAGTGGAGGTCCACCAGCAACCCAGAAAAACTGCCGGAGCAATTGTGTGGATCATGGCCGCCGCATTTGGTATGGGATTGTTCATATTAATAGCAGCAAGCCGGTGCTTCCACGCCAACTATAGTCGGAAGTTTTCAGGCGAAAGGGAAATCGGGCCATGGAAACTAACTGCCTTTCAGAGATTGAATTTCACAGCAGAGGATGTACTCGAGTGTTTGACCATGACCGATAAGATCGTAGGAATGGGATCAACTGGAACCGTTTACAAGGCCGAAATGCCCGGTGGGGAAATCATTGCAGTGAAGAAGCTATGGGGGAAACACAAGGAAACAATCAGGAAGAGAAGGGGAGTGTTAGCAGAAGTCGATGTTCTCGGCAACGTGAGACATCGAAACATCGTGAGATTGCTCGGTTGTTGCAGCAACAACGAATGTACCATGCTTTTGTACGAATACATGCCAAATGGGAGCCTGGATGATTTACTGCATGGTAAAAACAAGGGTGAAAATTTGGTGGCCGATTGGCTTACAAGGTACAAAATTGCTCTTGGTGTTGCTCAGGGGATCTGCTATCTCCACCACGATTGCGATCCGGTCATCGTTCACCGTGATTTGAAGCCCAGTAACATCCTTCTTGATAGTGAGATGGAGGCCCGGGTTGCCGATTTCGGGGTTGCCAAATTGATCCAAAGCGATGAATCAATGTCGGTCATTGCCGGATCTTACGGTTACATTGCTCCAGGTAATTATAATTCCCTAATCCTTATTTTTTTTCCTTTTATTTTATTTTAGTAATTGGGTATGTACTATTATTATTTAGTATTAGAATAATTCTGTTGGTTGGTCATGAAATAGTGAAATGGTCACTGGAGAGGTACGTAAGTAAAGGGGAGGTTTGAGGCAGAAGAGAGAGATCAAAATCCGTTTCATGCGTTTTGTTTTTGGGGTCTATCCTGGAATCTTTCGTCATGTCTGTTTAGTTCGTTCTGTAGGGTGACGAAATGAAACGAGGGGGTGGCGCTTCTTTTGCGTGCCTAATGTGCTTCCTCTAACAGCAGCACATTATTGGACGTTTCTTGATCTTCCTCTACTTACTTGGATTTTAGTATCTAGAATACGCTGAAATAGTGGGTGATGTATAGCTGGAATTCTAACAACATAATCGGATCGGATTCATACTAGATCACCAAGTAAGCCCTTCAAGGAATTTGCAGATAACTAAAGATTTTACTTAGAGAGGATTCAGATATAAATTGAAAGAGAAAGTGGGATGTGAAAAGATAGAAAGAGAGAAAATATTCGTTAATTTCCCATGTGAACCTTTTTTAGACAATTGAGCTACATGTCTACAACCCAAGGTAGAATTAATTTTAAAATACTTGTTCCGTTGTAATTTGTAAATTCTTAATTTATTAAATATCGTACTTTATAAACATAAGCAAAATAAAATTTATATATTTATACACTATGATTGTTTCTAAAAATAAATAAATAAATGAAACTAAAATTTAGTGTAATTGTACACTGGTTGGGTTGCCATTTGTTTTTTGTAATAGGTAGAGGGTAGTACTTTTTCTTATGTTCAAGAAGAAATATTCTGCTTGGACATCTTGAAATCCATCCAATGTTCAAATTCAAATGGATTCCTCTTTATTTTAATGTTTCTATTTCATGCTGAGCATGAGTGCCCCTCTGATGCAGGCCAATGGCAGGGAAAGGGTGGCAGGAAGAATAAGTCATATCCCTCTTTCGGGTCCTTTTCCCTTCTTTTGCTGGCTGGCTGGCCGGCCGGCCGTGATTTCCTACCATTCTTTCTTTCCTATAGCGCACTATTGCGCGTGAAGAGAGCCCTTTTGCTTTTGCTTCACACTTTTCTCATATCCCTTTGGTCCCACTTGTACTCACTTAGGCCTCCGCCACTGCCCTCTAGAACTTGAATTAAGAACCAGTTCCTTCACTTTTTAGGCTCCTCACTTTCTGGATTATTTTTTTCCCTAAAAATGCGTAATCTGAATTATATTTGTCTTATGATGTCGTTTGTTTGTATCTGCAGAATATGCTTACACATTGCAAGTTGATGAGAAGAGCGACATTTATAGTTACGGGGTGGTTTTGATGGAAATATTGACCGGAAAACGATCGGTAGATTCAGAGTTTGGAGATGGTAACAGCATTGTGGATTGGATTAGGTCTAAGATTAAGGTTAAAAATGGTCTTAGCGATGTCCTGGACAAGAACGCTGGTGCTTCATGCGATGCGGTGAGGGAAGAAATGATGCTTCTTTTGAGGGTCGCATTGCTTTGTACGAGTAGGAATCCGGCTGAGCGTCCAACGATGAGGGATGTGGTGTCGATGTTGCAAGAGGCCAAGCCTAAGAGGAAATTGCCCAGCAGTGGTGGTGGAGGGGATGATCACGGTTGTGTTGATACTATTCCTTTGCCCCAAAAGGCTACTGTCGAATGTTAATATAGAGAGGGATTTGGTTTTTTCTTCTTCTTTTTTTGGCTTTTATTTTTTCTTTTTTATTTTAAATTGTGGGGATGGTATAGAGATAAGTCAAATTTATTTGTCGCTAAATATTTTTAATTTTAAGGGGAATTCCAAGTGTTTGGGTTAATTTATTATAACTATCATATATTAGATATATTAAATTATGTGTGATGGTCCTTAATTTATGTTATTGAGCCAATCAAATAATTACCACCCACCTAATCTATGATGGTAAAAATTCAATGAAAAATGTTAAAACAAATGAATTTTTTTGTTATGCCTTACTACTTGAATAGCAAAAATTTACAATAATGAACTTAATTTTTAATTTATCCCATTTTCCTCCCATTCTTTTTTAGAAATGTTTAGATCAGTTTGCTAGGAAGTTGCTGATGTGATTTGAACTCCAAATCTATAGTTTGCATGATCATCACTTTATTCATCGGAATGTCCTAAGACGACATTTTCCTCCAATTCTTAAGGAACATATTGACAAGAGGTCTCGAGCATAAGTGAATATGCCTACCCGCAAATCAAGATTCATTCACCTATAAAAAAATTACACTTTAATCATGTGCAACATGTATGAAAATTTTCATATATGTATTATTTGATTTGATTAGTAACAAAAAAATAAGTAAGAAATATTTCAATAATGTGAGACAAGAATCGGATTAAATTTTGCAATTGCAAATCTAAATGCATAATACTGTTTTTTTTTTTTTTTTAAATATATATACAACTCAAAGTCATGGTATCTACTTTACATTAACTATCAATTTAACTATTGAAATTGTGACCTTTTTTTTTGAAAAAAAAAATTTTACCATTTAATTTTCAAACATGTCAATTTGACGATTTGATCATCACGAGATTAAATCCTATGAAATATTTCACAAAATTAAATGGTTAAATTAAAAAAAAAACTAATAAAGTTAAATGTCTAATTTGTCAAAATTCACAAAGTTACATGATTAGATTGTTGAATTTATACAGATAAATGGTCAAATCGACACATTTAAAACATGAATGGCAAAATTGAAAAAAAGCCAACTTCACTATGACATTGATAGTTAAGTCTAATATAAGAAATCATCTTAATATAATTTTTACTACTTGAATTCTCCAATTGAAATTCATATATGTGTGTGTATCCATATGAAAATAAAAAGATTATATTTTTACCTAAAATTCATGGACACTTATCTGTTTTTGAGATTTAATTAGTGTTGGAAAAATGAATTATGATGAATTTATACAAAATACAAGTTGTATTAGAAAATGCCCAAAAGTAATTTCCAAATTTATAATTTTCTGAGATTGATAATATACTAATTGAAAGTTGAAACCAATAGTTATTAAAAAAAAAAAAAGAAGAAGAAGCGAAATTACATTCTTTTGGGGCCCCGTTGACTGTGTGTCCATTTGCACATCTGCAAAGCCCAATTTTGACCCACGTTAAACAATTCATGATCCACGGTGGTCCCACAATAGAAACCTTACGTGGACGAGTAGCTAGCTGCGTGGAAAAACGAAAATCGTACTCCCTCCTCTCAGATTTGAACATTTAATTCAAACAAAATTTTTCATCATCTCCTAATCTCTTCACTTGCCACGTAAGAACACATTTTTCTCCCCTCTCCTTAATTTGGGAAAAATAAAATTTGTGAAAATTTTAATGACTTTTAAACTCTTCAACTTTAAGAAAATAATTTCATTAAAAATACAAAAAAAATAAAAATTTATACTCAGTACACATATCCAGTTCTTAAACATTTACTTTTCTTTATCTTCCAAAAAGATAATTTAAATTAAATATCAAAAGATAAAGATAATTTATCCATGCAACTTTTTTCTCTCTATAAAATTTCGTAAAGATAAAAAAAGTTAATAAATTATAAAAAAAATATTTTAAAGAACATGAAACTGTTATAATTTTAATTTTTTAAAATCCATTAAAGATATGAGTAATTGCTTAGTTATATAATTAAAACTATAATGGTTACTGTGCAATGCACGTTATTTTCCCAAAAAAACTAAAATAATAATATCGTTAATAATATATTTTTTTATTGTATTGATTTTTCATAATAATTCAATAATACTTCCAAAAACTTTCAAACAATATTATTTTAACATTCTTTTCTCTTCCATTTAAAACTCTTTATTTAAAAAAAAAAAAAAAAATCCAACTAAACTCTTGAGTAACTATGCGCGTTGTTTGCTTTGCGCTTTCGCTAGGCTGTCTTCCCGCCCCCTGACACTAGGGCTCCGGCTTAGGGAAAGGAAAACCCATCAAACCTTCATCATTCCCCAACCGGTAACCCTTGATGTGCAATTCCTCTCTGACGAACCCTCGTTCTCCTTCAGATGGCGGAATCTAGTTCTTTCCAGAATTCAATTCGGCGACCAAGACGTCTCCAAGCAGGTATCATCAAGAAGATCCGAGTAGAAAACTTCATGTGCCATAGCAATCTTGAAATTGAGCTTGGAGATTATGTCAATTTCATCACTGGACAGAATGGAAGTAAGTTATCTTCCGTCACCCTCTCACACATGGCCACGGGAGAATATAGAAAAAATCTCGACTAATAAAAGTGGTTTATGAAATTTTACTGTGCTAGTGTGTTTCCTGGAAAGTACATTTTGGTGAGTTTCATGTATTCAGGTGGGAAGAGTGCGATTCTGACGGCTCTCTGTATTGCATTTGGATGCCGTGCAAAAGGCACACAGAGGGCTAACACGATGAAGGACTTCATAAAGACTGGTTGCAGGTTTATTTTTAACTTTTGATATTGGAACTGATGTTTACTTCAAATGTGATTTGTTTCTCCGAATCTAGGAAAAAGATGAATTATTTTGGCAAGAAAAAGGAGGTATTGGCTTTAGGACGAGTGCTTTTTATGCATGTTTGACAGCTTCTATGATAGGTTACGAAAACAGAGGGAAACAATCTATCACCAGTCCTAATAAAAAACTTATCAAAACATAGAAGAACTGTTAGGAAACCAGAATAAAGAATGAAATTGGTTGGGTAAGAGAATAAGAGAGAGGTGCCAGCCCTCTTGTTATGTTTCAAGCCAATCAAATAGAACAGAGTATAATTCAGTCTCCCAAAAGAGAGATATCTAGGAAATATGATGAATAGTAGCTATAATTGTCTAGGTGGCATAGCAGACGACTCTTAAACTGTACTCCAAGCATTCAGCTGAACATCGAGAAAGAACCAGAGTGATTTTGAAATTTGGTGGAGGATCATTAAGATCTAAGATAAGGCAAAAAATTAAAAAAAAACTGCAGTATTAGGGTCCAAGTGCAATTCTCCTCTGCCCCTTTTGATTCAAACCCTAAAGGTTTATATTTCCTTCTTTAAACAATCTCCACCTTTCAAGCTGAATCCTCAGATTCAAGGTTGTCAACTCTTTTGGAAGGTAATCAATTGTCTGTCCAGCTAGGATGCCCAATGAGCGTCCTACTTGCCCTATCAGCTATCTGTGTTATTCATGGGACCTCTTTCCTTCAATGTTGGGCTCATTTCTGCACCATAACAAATGAAGGCACTTCCTTTCTGCAGAGGGCCATAGAAAAAAAGATGATGATCTGGTTATCTCATCCCTTGGTGCAAGTAATTTGTTCCAACAAGATCTCAGATATTAGCACCATGCGTATGCCCAAATGCTTCCTTAGTTTCTCAAATTCTTGGCTGCTATGTTCTTTCAAGTCCTTAAGTAGATTGGTTGCAGTGTAAGCATTCTTGAGCTCCCTAACCATTAATTTTGGTTGAGGTTCTTTATTTTATCTTTAATACATTACATAATTTGACAAATGCACCTGATATAATCTATGGATGCCAATAGCTTACCTCTCTACCCAGTAGATTTTCATTTTGAATGGGTAAGAGGACAACTACCTATTAAGGAATTGCACAAGAGGACAGGTAGCTATTATTAAATGTCATAGGTATATTCAAAGTTTTCTATTATAATATGTAGTATAGTAAGAACTTTTAAAAGAAAATTTTAATAATTGGGTATTAGAACAGTTGATTCTGCTATATGAAACAAAGTTGGCACATTGAAACTTTTAGAAAATATTAGGGGATATTTTCTTATCAGTTACCCTTTTGTCAATTTTAAAGTTTTACCTTTTTTTCTTTTGTGGACATTCTTTCTACCTCTGTCGAATATATTCCATGTAACCTACAACACTTGTTATCTGTATCTTCAACTCGCGTGAAGTTACTTACATGTCTCTATACACACTGTTATATGCAGCAGTTATGTAGTGCCTTATATAGATATAGATCATAGTTATATGGAAGTTATGGGCATTGGATAATGGTTTCTTTTAAACTGCTAGAGAATAGATTCTTCTTAATCTTCAAAACATTCTATGTATTTGGAATGTATGTACTTTTACATGTAAGTGGTGACTATACAGTGTAAATAAATATGTATATACCTTATAAGGTTTGATATATGAGGGCCTTATAATTCCTGACTGATTTAATTTTTAGGTGACAATTTGATTCTGAAGGCTTGGTAGTGCAGTAGGTTTTTTGTTAAATTTCACTAGTCTTCCAATTATTCTCCATTGCAAAAGTTTTATTTGCGTTCTTGATTTCCGTGATTTGATTAATTTGCATTTACATTCCTTCCTCTGATGCAGCTATGCTCTTATTCACGTTGAGATGAAAAATCAAGGTGAAGATGCGTTCAAGCCTGAGCAATATGGTGACATCATTATTATAGATAAAAGAATCTCAGAGTCTACTAGTGCTGCTGTTTTAAAGAATTATCAAGGTTTTATACCTTTTCTCTGAACTTGGATTTTCACGGTTTTTAAAGTATGTCGGAAGAAACATGTTTCAGGAAAACAAGTTGACAATGGGAGATAATTAGGTTATGGGCGCTGCAGCGGTATTGTATATATAACAAAAATCATTTTGCATTTTGTCTTGTAAAGACATACCCAATTTCCCATCCCAACTATGAATGTCCTGATAATTGGCCAATATTGAATGTTTCATCTGTTTCCAATGTCAGTCTGTGTTTGCATCAAATTGAGCTATCAAATGCATATCTAAATAAGGGATGTGGATATAACACTGCATGGACACTTAAAAACATCAATGTTCATTAGAGTTTAAAAGATAAGCAGTGTAGAATTCACAAATTTTGAACTTTTGGATGAGTGTGCACAGGAAGATACATTGACATGTTGAATTGGCGACCCAATCGTTTTCTTTTATCAAACTCTTCCACCTGTCTCCCTCTTCTTGTGTGTGCCCGCCTGTATTTTCCAATCCCTAATTAATTCGTAATCTCATGATTCAGTTGTTACCCTCCTTTTCTGAGTTACGTCACAGGGAAAAAAGTGGCCACTAAAAGAGAAGAACTTCTAGAACTTGTGGAGCATTTCAATGTGAGTTTTTTTTAAAATTTTCTTTATGCTTGCAAGACAAATTCCCTGGACTGAATTTTTTTATGTAGGAGAAAATTATCTTTGAACTCAATGAATAAGAGGATAATAACATTAAAATTCCATAAAAAGTTTCATGCTTATCTCTTTTTGGGTTATGCAACTTTTATGGTTTAACCAACTTTCAAATGTCCTGTGCTTTTATTTACCAGTCTGAAGAAAATGTGAAGATAGTTTTTTAATTTATTATTTTTACAAGTTTCAGGTTTTAATTGATTAGTCAAACTTCTCATGTTCTCTCTGAAAATATTTATTCACTTCTGTTTGCAGATTGATGTTGAGAATCCGTGTGTTATTATGAGTCAAGATAAGAGCAGAGAATTTTTACATTCAGGAAGTAACAGAGATAGGTTCAAGGTATTTGTTCTTCTGAATGAAGCCATCTATTATATATTTCTTTTTCTTGTCCTTTTTGCTTTACGCTTTTGTTTATGCCTGGTTGTTTTACAAAATTATTCCAGAGGTTCGGTAGAACGTTTTCTTTGCAAATAGTTCCATGGCTAACCGCCTTAGTGTTTCACAAATAACCTTGTCTTTTTTGCTGACTTCTATTACACAGTTACTTGGGTGCTAACTTATATAACCTAAATGCAGTTCTATTTTAAGGCTACACTGCTTCAGCAACTGGGTGAATTGTTAGACAAAATTGGAAAGAAACTGAACCAAGCTACAGACTTTGTTGGTCAAATGGAAAAGTCATTAGCCCCCTTACTAAAGGAATTAGATGACCTGCAAGCAAAAATTAGAAGCATGGAGCAAGTTGAAGAGATTTCTCAGGAGGTGCTGATATTGAAGAAGAAACTGGCTTGGTCTTGGGTACATGATGTAGACAAGCAATTAGAGGATCAGACTAAACGGATTGAAATACTCAAAGGTAGAATACCGAAATGTCAAGCCAAGATAGATGAGTGTAAGGTGTGTAATAACTAATAATCTTGCATCTTTATTTCCGATATGACTATTTATGATATTGATCTCATTTTTATTATGTGGGGTCATTTCTACATCTTTGTTGTGGATGATGAATTTTCTGAATATCATGGACTAAATTTTGTTGATCTTCAGCTTTGATTTGTTATAGATGGTCAAGACTCTCTGAAGCAATGTTCCATGAAAGTGTTAAAGACATTACAATTTTGCAGGAAAATTTGATTACTATGAACTTTATTTTTATCTAATTTACAGCTCCAGATAGATGAATTGAATGATCTATTGATAAAAAAGAAAGCTGAAATGGTGCATATGCTGGAAACGACTTCAGAAGTGCAGAAAATGAAGGAACAATTACAGCAGACTCTTCAGCAGGTATTTTATAAAATCAAAATTTTGTACATTTTTGCATTATGTAGCGTAGATAAATTAAATCATTCTTTATAAACACCAAATTCTTAGCTCTACTAATTATTCAATTTTGAGCTGTTAATGTAAGTATTGCATGCAATATAAAGCTAAGGGTGTTTACTCATATGTATTTTACAAGGCTACTCTCATGCTCTTTCTTGGATGGATGATATCATTCTCCTCCAAGTTATATAAATAGATATATATATGTATGTATGTGTACACAAATATATATGTATGTATGTGTACACAAAAATGTTATGGTGGGTTAATACACACAAGAGCCCCCATAAGGTGACCTCCAGTGTCCACAATAGCATTCCTTATATATATATATTCTTGCCTCTAGTTTTCTAGTTTGACTAATGAATGTATCAAAATTCAAACAATTCTTGCTACTATAGTGGGCGTGGTTTGTTGTTTTGATGAAATATATGATAATATGATGTTTTAGGCCATGAAGGAGGTGATTGAACTTGAAGGAGAACGTGATGTCCAGATCAACCGCATCTGTAATTTGGTTAAACGAATCAAGTCTCTTGAACAACAAATTCATGATATTCAGGAGCTGGAAATAAAAAATACACAGGTTTTTCTTCTATGACATTGAACTAACATGCAAGTTTGCTTGACTAGTATGGTTGGAGCAGGATGATTATACTTATTCATTATGTGCAAGGCCAGTCCCTATATATCCTGTGGTTGCTTGATTTTGTTATTTATTAGTTTCCCAAAGTAAAAGTTGCTTTTAGTTAACTATTCTTTTTCCATTTTGTAAGTCTTCATGATTAATAGTCTACGTTTCAATGGCCCTGTGCAATGGTACTTGAACAACCTCACAGTCAAAAGCTTGGTTTAAACTTCTTTTTTTCTTTCTTCCCCAGAAATGAAAATATGTTTCAACTAGCAAGTGAGGACCAAATTATGCTTGCTAATCTTGAGTTTACATAGTTTTCAGCAAGTGTCAAAAATAAATGTTGTTGCTACTTATGTACTTTGGCTTTTATGGTCTTTAGGGTATCATCTTCAAAGCTGTCATCAGGAAAAAAAGTATCTCATATGGCTTTGACATTGGTTTTTCTATAGGCTGAAGAGTCTGAGATGGAGGAAAAAGTAAAGGAGCTTCAGAATGAAATTGATCAAGGGAAATCGACATTGCTCAGGTTGTTTACACTTTGAGCTTTCTCAATTTGTAGTTGCCTGCTTCCACTTTGCCATCAGCCGATAAATATCTTATTGCCAATTTCATACTTTCTTTAATTGATGCTACTGATACTGTTTCAGACTGAAAGAAGAAGAGGATTCCTTAATAAACAGCGCCATGTCACTTAAGGATGACATAGAAACTATTACTTCTCAGGTTAGAACTAATTTAACGCATTCATCTAAATCCTGTGGATTCTCCTTTTTCTTACTTGAAAACTAATTGCTTCATGACAGTCCCTTTTGTTCCTGCATTTTTTTTTCTTTCAAGCTCATTTATCTTTGTGTATCATTCCTCGTCCTTATGTAAAAGAAACTGATGATGTATCTTTCATATAAATCTATTTTGTAACCATGAATAGATATTCTGGAGTTGAATCGTGGTGGAATTCCCATGGTATGGTAGGACACTCTTTGTTGGATCATGATGGGATTTTTGTGATGACATAAAACTTGATGTCCAAAAACTAAGCTGCATGTCTACAACTTCTCTGTGAAAGTATTTGACTTCCTATGCACTCTGTTGTACTTGGAACTGCAGAAAATTAATTCCAGGATGGCTTGTCCACAACTTCTCTGTCAAAGTATTTGATTTCCTATCTCACTTTGTTCTAATTGGGTACTATGGAAAATTAATTCCAGGAAGGTGTGTGGCTAATATTATTATACTGTTAACGACAGTAGAAGTTGGTCTCCTAGGTTGTAGGTTTAACTATTGGTATCCACAGGATGTGGATAAATTCTACCATGAAATTTATGATATTGTGCTTCCACTTGTGTGATGTTGATTGATTCATTGGTATGTGCTTCTATCTTTTCTCTGTCCTTCTCCTCCCTTTTGCTTTCAGATTGGAGCTAATGAACGGAATTATAATGCTTGGCTGTCTGAAATCCGTGATCTCCAACGACAGCAAACCAATAAGGTGTGTTCTTTCTTTCTCTCTGTTCAATTTCCAACGTTGTTTTGCTGTTTGTGGCTTTACTTTGTACTTCCAGCAGTAACCAGTCTAGTTATTTTCCTTTTGTAAAAGCTCATTCTTTTGGGCTCCGGCCTTCCCTTGGCAAGTCATAAATTTAACTTTGTTTTTAGGTTACTGCTTTCGGAGGAGACAGAGTGATTGCTCTTCTGCAGGTGATTGAGAGACATCATAGAAAATTCAGATGTCCACCCATTGGACCCATTGGTGTCCATCTGGTAAATAGTAGGCCGACATGGGATGTCTTCATCTTCAGGCATTCATTAAATTTCTTCTCATGTTAAAGTTGCAGTTTTTTTCTCCCTTGTGTTTTACATTCTGCTGTTCTTGAAAGTAGCCTTTGGTATATCCAAAACTTCGCAGTAGACATTTGCAACTCAGATTAGTATAGCATGTATTATTTCTTGCTCTGAGAACTGTTACTGAAGTAGGATGTTTTGTTTCTTGGTGTCTCAATCAGTGGTAACTTCTACCAAGTCATTTTCTACTTTACAAGTTGAAAAGAGGGGTTATACCTGCCCCATCACTCTGAACCTCTTAGTGTAGTACAATTTTGCATCATCATTTTCCTTTTCCACTTTTTCCCAAGTTGGAAAAGCTTGATATGGCTCTACAAAATTAAGAGAGAAGTAAACTTTATTATAACATTCATTTAGGCATTTTATATCATAACATTCATACTTCCCACTGTTTCTTGCTTGTTTCTCACATTAATGAAGCATTTTAGTCGTTGGTTCATGAGGATGATTGGGCTGTTGCTGTGGAAAGTGCTATTGGTGGTTTGTTTAATGCTTTCATTGTGACTGATCATCAAGATTCTCTTTGCTTAAGAGAATGTGCAAAAGAAGCTGGATATAGAAACCTTCAGATAATCATATATGACTTTTCAAGGCCAAGGTAATAATCAGGTCATGTGTATGCATATATTTTAGTTCCGGATGTCGTATTCATATCCTCTCTGAGTGAAATTTCAGTTACTCTTAATGCTTTGCAGGTTGAATATTCCAAGTCACATGCTTCCACTAACACACCATCCAACTACAATTTCTGAAGTAAAGTCTGACAATCCTACTGTGATGAATGTCTTGATTGATATGGTAATTTTAATGTTCTTGTTGTTTCCTTCTACTAGTGAAGTTTGTTTCTCTCTTATGGGCCTTTTTACCATATTGACTTGGTGGCTGTATACCTGGACTTGTTTCTTATCTTTTATACACTGTCGTGTGTTTAACAGGGTAGTTCTGAAGTATGTGAATGTGCTTTTGGCTTAATCTTCTCAAAGTCAGGAAGAAATTTCATGAATAATTCAACTATTTTCTAATGAAAAAAATGCAATGGTTTTCCTTCTCTTCTCAAGATGATTGACCACATGGCCTCAAAGTTCATTGATGCATTGCATTTATTTGGTAGGGAAGTGGTGAAAGGCAAGTGCTCGTTAAAGACTACAAAAGTGGAATAGCAGTTGCTTTTGATCAAAGGATTCCGAATTTGAAGGAAGTGTACACTTCAGATGGATACAAAATGTAAGAAGAGTGTAAAATGTTTCTGTTGTCTGATCCATGTGTATATTTGTCTGCAAAATGCTGCTAGTGTGGAATCTATATCATTTATGTAGAGATTTTCTTAAGATGAAAAATGCCTAATCACTTGATGCTGTCAGTTATTCATAATTTTTTATTTTTTTTATTTGCTTCTTTAGTGAGAAGTATTAGTCTAAGTGATTTGAAATTTGTGTTGACCATTTGACAAAGTAAAAGTAGTATTCCCAATTCTTGATGAAACAACAACACTTTAGGTAATTCAACATGAAAATCTCTGTTCTAAAGTGCAGATTCTCTGGCGAAGCTGCTTCAGATATTTAACTTAAAGGAGACTAAATGAAATTCTTTGCAAATAACTAGCTGACCTGAAGCAGAGATATGGAACATCACTGGCAATTTGCTAACAAAAGCAGAAAACTTCTGTTCCTAGTAATACTGGAGCATTAATTATAACTCTTACAGATGTACATCTGGAAAACCTCAGGTTACATAGGTTCAGGGGTTCTTCTTTTAGCTACACTGATTGTTAAACATGGATTTAAACTTGAATATATGCTAGTTTTAGTATATTTCTTTTATATATTTACACAGATATATTGGTAAATACGTTTAGCTTTACTGAATGTCATTCTATTCTATAAAAGTGCTAGTAGCCAATAATACAAAATCTTACTATTTAAAAGCCGTTTAAAGGAGTTTACTTGTCCTTTCCCTAATCGGAGTTCTTTTCTAGTTATAGGAGTTTAAGGGTAAGAGTATAAATTCCTAAGTGGAAGCCCATCCTTCAGTCTTCATATTTTCTGCTTTTTGTTAAAGTTGGCTATTTTCTCCAGGTTTTCTCGTGGTTCTTCCCAGACAATTCTGCCCCCACTCAAGAATAGAGGTCGTGGTCGTCTTTGCAGCTCATATGACAATCGAATTAAGTATTTTGAAAGGGATGCATCAGAGGCAAAAAGACAAGCTCAAGAGGCACAGGGAACAAAAAGAAAAATGGAGGAAGCTCTTCTTGATCTTCAAAACAAAATTCATAGTGTGAAGGTGATCATTTTAATTTGTTTTCCCTTCCATTGTAAAGCTGTTACCCATTGTCATGATGTTTGGAATTTCTGCCAAGTGATTTCCCCAGAATGAACCTTTTTTTTTTTTTGCGGTTTTGTGGATGCGCATAGATCACTTCTAGAGAACAATGGAATGATTCACTTGTTTATGGTTCTTCAGAATTTGAAGAAACATTTCTATTCTGCATTTTTTGGGCTCCATATAATGTAACGTTTTGTCATTTAATGGTTGCTGATCAGTAATCTGGGTGTGTGTTGCTGTCCATGATTATGGATTGAGTTATCGGTTTGTGTGGGTAAGTATTTGGACGGTTTTGGGAGAAGATAGGGGTTTTATAAGGCCTTTTCTTACTTGATGAAATTCTGGTTACATAGAGAGAACCTGAGTATCTATTTTTGTTAAAGTACTTGCATAAAATTCTTGTTGACATTTTATTAACTAAAACACCTTAAAATACAAGAGCTAATTAAACTTCCATCAAACTAACAAGGTAAAAGTATTGAAAGTGATATAGCAAGGGAAGTGGGAAAACTAGCGGGAAAACTGACTGAAAACAAAGTGGAACTATCCACACAACTTTTAGGAAAATAGAAAGCAGAAATACTGAAGTTAGGCTTGTTGACAAGGACAAAAGTTCTCATAAGTGCCATTCATAAACTAAAGGTTTATTTAAGATGCTAACAGTGTGAAAAGGATATTTAGCACATTTTTTTTCTAATCGTCTTTGAGCACACCCATAGGTAATATTTCTGCTCAAGTTAGTTTTTATTGTGAGTGAAAAGCCTTGACATCTAGATAGCTATTAGCCTATTGCTCTTTCTCTGCTGTTTATCTGCTCTCTGGTACTTAATTGAATGATTCAAGTAAGAATCAAGGATGATCCTTTTCTCTTTTTTAAGATTATAAGCATACATTTGATAACACTTGTAAATTCAATTTGTTTTCTATATATCTGCACATAAGAATCTTAATCCCACAATATGAGGAAAAGTGTTGAATTTTTGGGTTTGGGGGAATTAAATCTCTCTCATCTTACTAACAAAGAATTATAAGTATATTACGAAATCGAAGATACCAAAATGATAGCTATCCAAATAGGCAACTACTAATCAATCTAAAAATAACCTATTCAATTATAATCCTATCTAGAATAAAGTAATTGACGAAATGGTCAACACTCCCCCTCAAGTTGATGTATAGATATCTCACATGCCCTACTTGCAAATTAATGTATTAAAAATGTTGGTGGCGGACAGCAGCAGTGCCTGGCGCATGCCCATAGCAAACAGCAGTTGGATGAAGATGCCAAATTTCTTCCGAAGTCAAGGAGCTAACTGAGCCCATAATATCTACAGTATTATTAAAATCCCATTGTGGATAACCAGCACCTTCCAGCTTCATATTACTACTTCTGGTATTAGAAACAAGCTCCATGGATTTGTCATCTCCCATGAAGGCAGAAAACAAAGACTTTTAGGCTTCTGAGGGAGTAACTCTTCCTAATAAAAAAAAAAACAGCAATAGTGATAACACGAGGGAAAATGCATCCTCTTCTCTACTGTTGAGTGAGAATACTCAACCTCAAAAGACAGCAAAACAAACCCAATATGGCAGAGAGAGAATGCTTGACAAAAGAGGCAACAAATTGAACCTGAGGTTGTGGAGAGAGAATACTTGACCTCAAAGGTAACCTGACTCTGATACCATGTTGAATTTTAGAGTTTGGGAGAATTAAAGCTCTCTCATCTTATTAGCATTGAATTACAAGTATATAATGAAATCTAAGATACCGAAACGATAGCTATACCAAATAGGCAACTACTAATCAATCTAAGAATAACCCAATCAATCATAATCTTATCTAGAATAAAGTAACTAACATAATAGTCAACAAAAAGCCAGTTTTAGACAAATCGTTTGAAAATATAATGTCCTTAAGGTATGTCTATTCAACCGCCTATACCTGACATGGAAAGCTAATGCCATACACAACCCAACAAAATGGCCAGGGAACTTGCTCCAAGAAATTTCAGAGCTTTGATCTTCTTTTGGTTTGGCAGGTGAATTCCCAAAACCAACTTGTATTTTCCAAAGCCATATAACCACCTTTTCTGGATAAGTGTTCTGGTGCGTGTTTCATGTCTGAATCGCCTTTTGCTATTCTTAGGCTCTTAGCTTGGTGATTGGCCCCACATCCAAACCTAGAATTACAAACCTGTTTGTGTCACTTGTTAGTTTTGGTATGATTTACATTGCCAATTTTGGGCTATAAGAATTCCTGGCATTACATTGCTTATGATGCAGCCATTTGTCATGTAACCGGACAAGATGCTTTTTAACTACACATAAATTCTTTGGACTTAGTTGCTCCTATGGTGCTTTTTTAGCTTGCCACTGGAAGTTATTCTGTTGTAAAACCATACCTGGTAGATGCAGTTCTTTGTTCTGATTCTTTTGTCCTGTCTCATTTGCTAGAGGAGGCGATCTGATGCTGAGCGGAACTTGGGATCCAAGGAATTTAAATTGCAAGATTTGAAGAAGCTACTTGCTGATGATAGTAATCATGCCCCTACATCTTCTGTTGATGAGCTGCATCAAGAGATATATGTCTGTTCCTCATACCTCATCTGAATGATGCTTCTCTTTTTCCAATTTACATGTTGGGATCATGATTTAGCATTGACTGTGTAAAAAGTCTAATCTTTGAAAAAATATTTCTTACACAACTTGCAGAAAGTCCAGCAGGAGAAACAGGAAAAGGAAATTTTGTTAGAGAAGGTGCTGATGAGACTAAATGAAGCAGAGGAAAAGGAAAGTAGTTTGAAGACCTCCTTCGAAAATTTATGTGGTATGATAACTAAGTTAATGTAAGTACTGGTTCAAGTGTCTCCCATTATATGTGTTTTGGTGGTTTTTTTTATGGATGCAGAGTCAGCAAAGTTGGATTTAGATGCTGTTCAGAAAGCAGAGAGTGAGCATATGGAGATTGCTGAGGAGTTCCATGTTGCTGAAACTGTACATTCTCCTTTGCTATACCCAATTTTGTTTTTTCCAATTCATCCATTTCAGTATAAAAATTTTGTTTCTAAACTACTGACTCAGAACAAGAAACGTTATGAGGATGCAATGTGCACAAAAGTTCTTCCCGATCTCAAAGCTGCAGAGTCTAAATATCATGAACTTGAAGAAAACCGTAAGGTGCAGTTGAATTGTTCTTCTGAAAGTTCCTATTGTCTCTCAGACTAATTTTACACTAAATCTCGAAATCAGATAATTTGTCTGTTACAGCATGGAAAACACGTTCTGTTGCTTCTATTGGTTTCTTGACTTGTTTGATGCCAGCTGTCAAGTGATTGATTCTGTGTTATACCTTGTCAAATCTTGTTCTAAACTGCTAAAATGGACTAGCATGATGCTTTCACCCTGTTAATGATCTTGTGAATTATATGCTGCTTAAATAGAATTAGTTACTACTTGGAATGATGACGGACATAATACTTTCAGCTACAAAAGTTATTTGTCTGAATTTCTTCTCTGTTTTTCTTTCGGGTGTTTAATTTTTCACTGTGTATCTCATTATGCAGCAAACAAATATATCAAAGGCATTCAAATTCTATCTTGGACTTGTTCTATTGCGTTCCCTTCTTCAGTTCTACTTGTCTCCATGAGCCTAAAGCTTTACCATTGCTAATCGGGATTTGTACATGGTTTATGGCTGCAAAGTTCCATTAGATAAATAATTTGGTTCAAGATGCATTTACAATTCATGCAGTCCACAAAATCTTTGCCTTAATCATTTAATTTGTGCCCCTCTACCACCTTTTTCAGCTTTGTTCCCTTCTGGTTGATCTGTTACACCATTTGACTTGCATCAGTTTTGCTGGCTGCTCTCAGTTTTCATTTAGCACACTTTTATTTCTAGGCCATTTTGTAATTATTATTGTTGTTGTTGTATGTGTGTCTGCTTTGCTTTCGACTCATTGTTGTGGAAAGGTTTTTGTTATTGACATTAATTCTAGTCTTCTGGCATAACTGCAGGAAAATTATAGAAAAGCTTCAATTATATGCAAAGAAAGTGAGATCGAAGCATTAGGAGGCTGTGGAGGTGACAGCCCAGAGGAACTTAGTGCTCAACTAACTAGGCTAAATAGAAGGCTTCAGAATGAGAGCCAAAGGTAATATATGACATATTTAATTTCAGAATATGATAACATTAGTTTGATTTATATTCCTTCATATGCAGGTTTCCCGACTCCATTGATGATCTAAGAATGTTTCATGAGAAAAAGAGGCATAAAATTGGAAGAAAGCAGCAAACTTATAAAGCCTTCCAGGATAAACTGAATGTAAGATGACAACTACCCCCTTTGACAAATAAATGTATTTCTCAGTTTTATCCTCTTTCATGAAATTGTCTGTTAATACTTAGGGTCAATGTGTCTTGACTTGGTTACTTCACATTTACTTCTTTCCTGCTATAGAAGCTTTCTTGAGTTCTTGAATTTGGCTACAAGATTCTTAAGTTTTTTTTTTTTTTTTCAGACATCATAAAGAATATGTAACCACTATTTCGTAGTTATGATGTATGTTGATATATAGTGCAATCTGATTGATTCCTTGATTACAGGCTAGCAATTTTTTGTTCCTGTATTTTTACTTGCTGAATCTTTTTATTTTAATTTATTGTCTTTTGGCTTTCTAGATTTGTAGTATGTTAATCTGTTGCTTCTAGATGCCAAAACAACTTGTTGCATGAATCTTTCGTCTTAGGGTTTGACACAAGGCTAAGTCTTATCTTTTCCCCCATCTGTTCTC
>JAOXNR010000022.1:1007476-1037965 GCA_028571225.1 Parsonsia alboflavescens
AAATACTCCCTCCATAAAAAGATTAGATTTAGTTCATTAACACATTACATTATTAATCTTATTAATAAATTTCTTACTAATATAGAAAATGATACATTCAATTCCGAACAATCTAAAATGAAATATGAAATATTTATTTCTGAACGAATTGTATATTATTTAATGCTTCGGCCCTCTTAAATATTTTCCGAACATTCTACAATCATTGCTTTGCTACAAAATCCATATCACTTTGATACACCATGTTCTGGTTATTATGAGTGTTATAGTACAGTAATGTACGGCCAGATGGATACTATAAATATAAAATACTCCTCCTACATATATTATAGTCGCGCTGCTGTGATATTATTATAATTTATCCTTTTATAAATCATTTGTTCACTCAAGCAAAAGGACTGAGTTGTTTGATTTGTGTCAATAATAAATCAGCCAAAAATATAATATACTATAATATTAAGTTCTTTTTTTAATTTAAAAACAAATTAATTTTAATTGTCAATCCCATTTTCATCTGAACAGTACTACTAGACATGGGGCTGGGAAAATAATTAATTAATAACATTATTATTATTATTATACCCCTGAAATAATTAATCATGTGATACGTGAAGGTCAAGCAAAATTACATGCAACGCGGTGCAGGCATACCTGATTGACAGCCGGAAGGACAGAGGCGAAACCGAGGAGCTGTTGAATCTTCCTGCAAGAGAAATTGCTCACACCTATGCTCCTACACAGACCCATTTCCAGGCATTTTTCCATCCCTTTCCATGTGCTCTCAAGGTCCAGCAGGTCGAAGTCCTCTTCTCTAGGTACCGGATCATTTACCCCGACCTTCAACTTCACCGGCCAGTGCACCAAGTACAAGTCCAGATATTCCAACTTTAGCCTCCTGCAACCATAATCACACCATAATTAATTAATTAGAAGCCTAATTAAGGTCTACATATTTTAGTTAAATCTACAAGGAAATTTCTTATATGGACCAGTTTCGTAATGGTAACTAAGTTAGCTAAAAGGTACGTACTTCTTGCATTTGGCCTGAATTGATTTGATACGAGCCAACAGATTCTTAGCTGAAACATGGACATATGAATATATTATGAAAGAGTACGTACTGTAGAGTTTGCAAAAGTGCAGAAACAGGGTCATGATGGTCACTGCTCCATAGTTTAGAAGTAACAAAGACCTCTTCTCTCTCTATCTCTCCTTCATGGATTGCTTTACTGAGTGCACTTCCCAAGGCCGGCTCCGAACCGTATATTTTCGCAGTGTCGAAATGCCTGTATCCCGTCTGATGATGAACAACAAATAATCTTCTGATGATCAGACATGCATGCATGAACAAAAATTAATCCAGACAAATATATGAAAGGTGTAGTTATGATGATGATGAAATTAATTACGTACCCTGAGTGCCATCCGGACAGCGTTCTCGGTTGTCTCCTTATCATTTTCTGCGGAGTAAGTACCCAAACCCACTACAGGCATTGTTATGCCATTGTTCAGTCTCACCACTCCGCCGCCGCTGAACATCTTAATATTATGCTCTGTTTTTCTCTTTGGCTCTATTAATTCTGCAGTCTCTGGGGAAGGGGTTGGGTTTATTATTATATACGGGTGAGCACAGATGGGCCGGAAGTCAACCACTTATATTTAATTTAAACTGTCTCTTAAGACACTTGGACAACCGAAATCTCTAAAATATTAGATTGTAATCTTATAAACAAATAAAAGAAACATTTGGATCGGTAGTATGGTACTGCAATGTATAGAACTGAAATCAACATTAACTATTAGTATAGTGTTTGACATGGAAGGGGCCGGTGGATCTTTTTATTTGTATAATATGTATTGTCATCAGGTCGTAACTTCCCCCCGGCCTTAATTATATGTATGTATATATGCCTGCAAATTAAACCTTCATATAAGATCTTTGTACAGAGCGATTCAGATCATGTAAATATATGGAGTTATACGATCTTAATGGATTCGATACTACCGAAAGTACAAATTTAGGGTACACAAACAAAATTAAAATTGTGGGATCAATTGATATCGTAGCTTGAGCTTGATTTTGCAAATATTTTGATTTCATATACTATAATATATCATGATATATATGCATGCATGCACCATATATATCATAACATGAAAATGTTGAAACTCTTTTAAGTGATCTCATCTGTTATGGTGAATTTTTGTTAATAATTTTGAAGAAAAAATTCAATTAAACGTGATTAAGCCACACCCTTAGGCGTTATATTAGAAATTTAATTTGTTTACATTTGGAGAGGAATATATAAATAAATATATATATGTGTATATATATATATATTAATTAATGACTAACTATCTAGACATAATTAGTTGCCCAGCACCTCCCAGGGCCACCTGCAGAAAATTTCTTGAAAAGGTCAATGGATGCCACCGGACATCCCCCAGGTGACATTGGTTTAGAGTTTGAAGCCAGCCGACCCCCGCCCAGAACCGACCTCAGTAGCAATTCTTCCGTCCGAAATTAAATGTTCAAATTTTTATTTTGAATTATTTGAAAATAAATGTCTCATATCTTAAATTAATTAAGATTTTCTTAAAAATTAATGTTATTAAATATAAAATGAATTAAGTAAATTAATTTTTTGTATCAAAATGAGACACTCAATTCCAAAAGAAGAAGCGAGAGTGTATTATTTTTAGGGGTGGCAACAAATTGTGTCAAGTGGTTGACTTCAATTTTCTAAGCAAAAATCGGCAGAAAACGGTTCGTGTCAGAGACTATATGTTAATGTTAATTAATGACTACTATGTTCTTCATACTTGGTAAAATTAGATCAACAAAACCAAGTCAAACGTGCTGTGATCAAGTTCATTAATGCTCCTCATCTTCTACACCACTTTCTCTCTCTCTCTCTCCAGAGACGGAATCATTCAGAAATACTCCAATGTCCTTAATTATAAATTATTTAAAGTCATTTTGTCAAATATTAAGATAATTATATATGCTCAAAAAATTTTATTTAATACTCTAATTCTATTTACAAAAACGAGAGTATATATGTATCACTTACCTAACAATCTGTTGTGTGTAAATACACACTGATTTAATTACTCTAAATTGAATAATTCATCATATATCAAATTTGTTTAATTTATAGAAAATGGAAGGAAAAAAAATCATTGAATGTAGCCAGAGAAATAGCAACAAAACAAATGAAGGAACATTTATAGATACTACTGCTATATTTTTCTTGAACTGAAATGATGTATTGACTATAGGCAGTAGAGGTCAAGTCAAGATGACGTGGTTGTTTAACATATTAAAGTCAGAAGTTGACCTCATTTCAAAAGTCAAAAACAGTTGTTGGAACTTAGTAACTGTCATCATCCGAGCTCTTTACTTTTTCCTTCTTTTTCTCTTTTTTTTGTTTTTTTAATATCAAGAACAGAAAACTTCAAATTTCTTCCTATGATGATCACTGTGATTTTTAGCCAATCGTACACAAACACCTAAGTGGATACTGCATGGAATAAGCCACCCACAATCTATATAGCATATCCTGAAAAGATATCTTATAGCATATATTTTCGTCTCTTTTAAAATGTTCAAGTAAATGGCTAACTTTTTTTTTTTTTTTATGGTTTAAACTTTTAGATGAGAATGGTTCAACTAAAGTATTCCTTTTATTTAGAATTAAATATATGTTTTTTGGAAATTTTATTTTTTTAAGGAAAAAGTTGGGGATAGAAATGAAGAGATAATATTACTATGAGGACAGCGGGGCAGACCGACAATGTTACTATGTTGGGATCTGACGGAGGGCCGCAAATATGCTGGGATTTCAAGATCCATACACGTGATTTGGAGGGTTCTTGGAATCCCCCCAAGTTTTCTAATTTCCACTTCAATTTCCAGTTTTCGGTTTCCCTCCCGCGTTTTCTGGGGCCTAATTATTATGTTCTATTTTTGATGAATCAAATCAACCGACGGATCAAAACAAATAACCAGTTCCAGTCAAGAGTTGTCTGTTCTACGTTAATGATAACGCACGTAGCTGGCATGTTTCTTTTCTTTTTTCTTTTGGGGTCAAAACCAAAAACCTCATAAACATGGCTCAATTTCAAAGAATGAAGTTTACATAAACTCATGTATGATCAGAAGTACCATTTTGGTCTGTCTTCCTCTTCCTTCTCTGTTAACTCCCTAAACTCGTACCATTCTGCTCCGGCTTTCCCTACCGGAATCGGAGGGCGGACAAAAATCTCTACAGGCTTAGGCACATGGACAGCTAAAACCAACACTCCAGCCAAATTAGATGTTCTCAGTAGCTTATTAACCGGTTCCACGGATATCCACCCAAGCCCTGATATAGCCAAATCACAGACAGGCCTACGAGTGTAATAAAGTACAAAGACATCTCAGGCATCCAAATTGTCCTTAATGATGATGATCTATATCAATACAGCCATACTACATTTACTTCAGCAGAACTCCACCTACCTCTCAATATCTGCAAAGTTTATCTGCAATGTCCTTACTGTTTCCAACCCCATCCAATCAGCTGCCTTTTCTCTTCCGGTAGGAGGGGTTAGCATGCCTCCCAGCTCTCTCTGCAGCAATAAGACAATTGGATCATCCAAAGAAGTTCCACACAGGATTTTGAGACATTTCAACTCAATCATACTCCATACACATAAATATGACAACTTTTAAGGACTTCTGCTTGGATATAAATTTGAAATCAAAGAACCCCTAACTCTACCTTATAAAATTCATCTGCTTCTTCAGTGGGGACCGTATGAATCTTCACTGTTTTGGGTCCATAAAATGTGAAAGATGTCTCTGGGAGAACCTGAAAGGAGGAGAGGAGAACTGAAAGAAATTCAAAGACTGGGCAAACAGAATAGCTACTGAAAGCAAAAGAAGTTTAATAACAAGCGATAGAAGACCTTTACAAGATCAATCCGAACAAGTCCTCCCCAAAATATGGAGAATCCATTCAAACCCATTGATTGAAGTTGGTCAGCTGCCAATTTTTGTGAAGCCACCTGATAATCCTAGTTTTTACAAACCATCAGGGATTCAAGAAAAGAAAAAGTTACATAAATGAAGAATTTGGAATTGGTAGCTCAACAGAGATACTATAGAAGAACTTACAGGAAGAGTTTGACCTCGAAGCCGACTTTGAGGAGCAAGAGCAGGTAAATCTTCCGCATGAACAACAGCAGCTTGTCTGTGGTGTAGATGGACACCAGGTGTGTCAAAAAGTTTCTGCATGATAGAGAAGGAAGGTTATCATAAAAACTTTTGCAGAAGGCTAAATTAACATAAGAAGAAAGCCATCCCAATCATTTGCATTTTAAAAAAAATCTTCTTTTTCTGTCTCAGTTATTGGTTTGTACAAAAGTCATGTTTCCTTAAGCAAACAGAAAGAAATACAATATCTATATCAATTCCACTCCTCTAGGAAATTATATCTTAATCTTAGTGGTTTTTAAGCATTTCATCTTAGTTGTCCAAGCTTCTACATATCCAATCCAAGAAATCAGTAGTAGCACAGGAATAAAAATCAACAATGACAAAGATTTGGGACTTACTCCTCCACTTAGGAAAGCATTAATCTGGATTGGACCCAAGGTAGTTCCAGGAACAGCAGATTGAATTGGTTTATATTTACTTGCGGCTGCGGCAACTGGGTCCTTATAAGACATCATCTCTAGAGTATAACCAGCATGAGCATAGACAAATTAATAGTGTATAGAGGGAGGTTAAGAGAAAAAGAATAGCCAATGCAACATATGAATGTGGTCAGTAAAGCATGGCTGGACTACAGTACTTTAAAACCAATCAGTAATAATCTAAAACCTAAGCCAATTTATTGCAGAATCCGTCGAAGGCAAATCTCAAGCTACAAAATGAATTAGACAATGGGTGACCCAATTGCAAATCCTTATCAATCCAAATTACATATGAATAGGTCCGGTCAAGTAAAGAAATGAAATGCTCCCGGGAAAGGGAATGCGTTAGTTAAGGAAAGCTGTCAGAGACAATTTCATTAGTTCACAATGGGAAAAATAAAAGATAGCAGGTGCATCAAGAATTAAAAGAATATGATCTAATAAATGGAAGAGATACACAAAATACACATCGACATATTAAAAGAAAGATGCATTCACAATAGAATTTTTCTGATATGAGTAGCTTACTCAAAAGAGCATTTATGAATGCTGATTTCCCAACATTAGCAGACCCCTGCAAAATCAACATGACTTTCACGTTTGTTCTTCACAAGCAGCTAATGAAGCAATAATAAAGCAACTATAAGGATTCAGAAATTATAGGTTCCTGGGAAAAAATAAATAATACAACATTTACCCCTAATGTAGATAATCAAAATGCAGAAGCTCATATCTCAAAAAAGAGAAGAACAAGCAGAATGAAGAAATAGAATTCACGTAGACAAATCTAATAGCTTCTACAAGGTTTATCTCCTATTCACTCTCATAATATTGATGTTTAAAGGTGTAAATTTTAGGTTCATGCTTAAAATGGAGATTTCAGGCTCTTGCTGAAGTTGTTCAATGTGAAAGATAAGTAACAGCCAAGGGAGAAGAAGAGCCCAGAGCTTGAGTTCTTCAATGCAGTGACCTCAGTCATCAATGCAATAACTGACAATATGATCTCCTGCAACTTTTAGATGTAGTACAAACATGAGAAGATTTCAGAACAGCAATGTCTAAACAATGTTCAGCCCATGTCAAAATCATACTTAATGGGGTGTATGTGAAATGTGCAATGTGCTGGAACCCTCTCAGTTACAGTACAGCTCTGAGAAATATTTTGTTCATCCAGCTGAGGTCAACAAGGTGAATTCCAATCTTTCAAATAATACTAAACCTTGTCAGACAAATACATACAAGGAATAAGAACATTAAAATACCAAGAAGTATCTTCTTTAATCCAGAAAACCAGTCAAATGAATATTAAATAAACCAGAGATTATCATTTGTCAAGCTTCAGAATGTGACCATTCAAGGTCCCCAGCTTGTAATTACACTAACCAGAATATACACATCCCTTCCCTGCAAGACAAGAATAGCACCCCATCATTAGTATTAACAAGTAAAAACAAGAATATTAACTTGCATGATGCACCATCCACATAAAATCCAATTAAAAATGAATTAGGAATATTGCCTTAGATGTTATATTAGTTAATCCATGAATCACCCATATAGCTAGTGAGAAAGGAAAATGCGTATTGTCAGTTTTGCACAACATGAGTTTCATACATGCCATGTGTAGTTGAGACTTGGGATAAAAATTGTTTTCAGTTGACCCATGCTTGAACAGAATATACTCAAATTATATAGAAGAATATGGACAAATTTGTTTCCTAGGTGACTAAATCAATTAGTTAGGAAAAGGAAAAGGCAAAATAGAATGTTTTAAACAATAAATGCAATACATACAGGCAGTAAGAAGGAACAGACCTTTTTCTCCTTTTGGATTTCTGACACCACTCCAGTAATTCCAACCAGTGATTTTGAACTTGTTAAATGAACACTTAGGACACTGAAAAAGATCATTATGCCTTCAGCATTTGAGCATAAAAAATTCTAATGAAGCTGAGAGAAGTTAATGGAGTTTTTCTTTTTTGTATTCCCTTTTTCTTCTAGAGACAACACAACCGTTCTTAGAGTATTGTTGATAGTTATAATATTGCTGCAGGTAATTATTTGAAAGGCATTCTAATATTTTTACAACTTACTTAAGCTTCTTCTTCAATGTGGCCTCCACAACCCAGTCACCAACATAATTGAGATCTGTCCCTTTTGGGAGAAGATCAACCTTGATAAAACATAAAATATGAATGATTGTCCCAAAAATATTTAAAATAGACCGGATAAGGTAGCAGTGTGGCAGTGAGAGTAATTATATGAGTAAGCCATCTGAAATACCTTAGTTACCACTAGTATTATTGGGTTTGCACCAGCAAGATCTCTGACACGGGCCAGAAAACTACCATTAAAGTCTACAATGTCCACCTACATATAACCACATAAGATATGAGAAAGAGAAAAAAAAAAAAATGATGTTTTAGGTAGAGGTCAAGAAGCCTTCAGGCTCCAGAGCTAAGTGTTCAAGCTGTCATCTATTAAGTGAGAACTTATTCATAGCAGCTCATCAGTTCAGAAAATGTGTTCATGAAAACAGAAGTTTTTTCAATCTAACTAGCATATGGGCAACATCTTATATTCCATGACATGATATGACAAGATTACACATTCAAGCTAAATTTCCTAGTCCCAATGCTGAAGAGATCAAGTGTCGTTTCACAGTTATTCCATTTCAACGCATGTTCCTACATGATCATTAAAAGGGAAGCTGTGAAGTGCATAAATTTTCTTGAACAAATGCAAAGAATAGCGACATACACGTTCCTGAAGTCAAAATGTCTAAAAAAATGGAATGTCTGATACAAATTAACCATATATAAGAGAAAATATCACTAGAACTGTACCAATTTAACCACCAAAGCTTTCTCATCACACAAATGAGAGAGCTTCTCACGAAGTTCCTCAGCAGAAACAAACTGCTTCCCTCCAGAATAACCCCCATTGCCACCAACAGCAGTGATCATGTGTCCATGAGACAAAAGGCGGCACCTTCCACAAAGAATGCTTCTAAGTTGACGATGTTTCTTCTTCTGCAAAACACTTCAAAGTATTGGTTACCATTGCAGAAGAAGGTTGTAAGTCTGCAAGCTGCTGGTCACAGGCAAATTAAAAAGTCGGCTGTCAAGCACAAACCCACAACCTAATTTCAACCTGCCAAAACGAATTGCTTGCGTAAATTGAAATTTAAATCTTTCTTTCCTTAATATAAGTTACTTTTCAAGTTCTCATTAACAAATTGTTTCAAGTGGCCTCAGAAACTCTAAAAAGTACAAGATAAAGCTCCAAATAATATAGGTACAATTTTCTAAAAAGAGAATATAAACCATACCATCTCCCATTTTCAACCTAGCTTAAAAGGTTCAGTAGTTCATAGTAGAATTACTGAAACATAATTCACAGTGCCTAGAATTTTCACTCCCAATAGGAAGAAAGCTTTACTCGAACATTCAATTAATAGAGAAAATGGAAGCATAAAAATTAACCATACCACCTCGTACGTATCAGGGTCAACATAACCTGGAGCATCCGTTTCCGTTGTCTGTAATGGAGCTCCGCAACCATAACAGCTCGGAAGCATCGAAGATACCTTCAAAACCTTATCTTTCTTCTTCTTCTTCTTCTTGGAGGCCGCGAGAACCATAGACTGTTGCCTTTCAAGAAATATTTCTCCCCGGGTAGGCAAAGCAGCTCCAAATCCATCTGGCTCAGTGTCAGATTCAGAGTAATTATGGGTTTGAGATGAAGGGAAATTTTCGATTTGCCGGGTCTGCGAGGGTGCGGATGTGCAGATGATAATGTAAGAGGGTTTTGGAGAGTTCAAGCTAAGGAGGGTAGGGCTAGAGTTTATGAGGAAGTGGTGAGGAAGACGGAACGGAGAAAGGGCAGAGACGGACAACAGTGAAAGGGGTTTAGGCGCCATTTTTGGCGGTTGCGAAGCCTCCAACCGTGTCAAAGGCCGGGATTAATGCAAAAGGAGGTCGCAATTGGCAAATGCAATCTCGCGCATTCGCCGGAACTAAACAATACCTTAGAAAAGGCCGCAAAAATATTTTTGGGAAGAAAAGAAATAGAAATATTTTCCAATATATTTCATATATTTAACTTTATCCAAATTCAAAAGTATAATTATTTTGATAATGAAAATAGAATAATTCAGGAATCTCATAACCTTCAATTTTTATTTAATTAAAAGGTACTCCATAAGAGTTATGATTTTAAAATTTTTACTTGAAATTTGAGGAATCCCAATTAACAACTGAAAAAACTCCTACAAACTCTTGCTATTCTTTCTTGAAAGTAAAACAAATATTAATTCTAAACCCCAATCCCAATTGTGGAGAAAATTTTTATTAAAAATTATTAATAGAGATTTTAAAAAGGTGAATAAAAACAGAGGGGGCAAATGATCCACTATATCTATAACCTTAGGTTAAATTATGTGTAAAAGTTACAAATTTTAGTACATTTAGCTTTTACACTCCCAAGAAACTGCAGATTCGTGTGTGGTAAAACAATAACAACATTTTCTCCCTACACTCTGCAACTATACAATTTCCATTTTTCCAGCGCACAAGCTGATAATATATTACTTAATATCAGTGACTAAACTCCATCCACGCTTCCACCCAAAGAATCGGATGCTGGAGGAGCAAACAATACATTATCATATAGAAGTCCAGCAACAGCACCACCGATCAATGGTCCCATCCAATAGACTGCCTGGTTCTTGAAACTACCTCTAATAAGAGCAGAGCCGAAAGAATATGCAGGGTTCATTGATCCGCCAGTGAAAGGCCCTGATGCCAAAACATTGGCACAAGAAATCAAACCCACGGCCAAGGGGCCTATGGAACCCAGGGATCCACGCCTTGGATCACTGGCTGCATAAAATGTGTATACTAGAGCAAATGTCATTACACCTTCAAGCAAGGAAGCACCAAAACCAGTCATTTCTGGTGGTATTGTATGAGTTGGGATTTGCTGCAAAATGTTCTTGAACTTTAGGCAATTTCGGGTTGGGAATTAAGAATGCAAGAACTCAACTTTTTTTCAAGGAAAATGGGGATGTACCTGTGCGACAGTAGTGATCCTCAAGAGAAGGCAAGCAAAGACAGAGCCAAGTAATTGAGAAAGCCAGTAGAAGAGGGATACCGGAATACTAATGCGTCCTCCAACAGCCATGCTGAAAGTGATTGCCGGATTTACATGTCCACCTGAAAGATTAGAAGCAATATAAACTGCAGCAGATAAGGAGAATCCATTTGCTACTGCAATTGCCATCAGACTTGAAGGTTCTAATGCCGCATCATGCATCAATTTTCCTGTGATCAACATGAAAATGACAATAACAAGGATCAACAAATAATGTCTTGTGACTGAAACAGAAATCAGAATCATAATTGATAATGTACGACAACTAGAGTTCTAAGTTCTTGGTCTCGTTTCAAACTTTAATTGTAACATCAATCTATAATGGAGAAAGGAAATTATTAACACAGTTTTTGAATATCAAAAGCCAAGACATATGAAGCAGCAGAATACGTAAAATACAAAGACTGGAAAGAACCCACTTACGGGAAGACATTGCAGTACCAACGGCGGCGTAGACAAAGAAAAAGGTCGAGATGAACTCTGCAAGATATGATCTAAGAGCAGTGGGTGTGACAGAGTGCTGCAAACGGGAAGCAAGCGAAGCCATTGACACTAACAAAAAAGAAGACCCTCCGCACATGCAATCTAAAAATGAACACAGAATAGAGTATAATCATCAAAATCCTCGAGAGGAATTTTCTTGCTTAAAAGCGGGAATTTATACTCGAAGGAAGTCGCGACCGCGAAGGAAAGAGTTGCAACGATACATTAAAGGAAAAGGGAGTTTTTGAATTCAAATTTTAACCTCCAGTACAAGTGTCAGTGTTATAATTATAATCGCTGCTGTCTCATTTATGGTTTCTTTCAAGCCATAAGTTGCGTCGGTTCAATCTTGTCGGAGATGGGACAAACCGGCGGCCAGATAAAAAAGAAGACTATTTTTTTGGTTTCGTAGTCGATTGCCGGGTTACCCGCTCTTTCTAAATTTCATTCATTTATTTTTTATAATTTTAAATGATTAAAAAATATGGATGGCCGAGATTCTTTAATATCGATCCAACTGATCAATTTTTAGTTCTTTCTATCACCGTTTTTAACTTTTTAACACTTTAAGGGCATTCGACTGAAGGGTGTATAGTAGCCTTGGGTCCACCGACACAGCGTAGTGCACCACTCTTTCTGAATTGGCATAATTGCGTGTGAAGCAGCTAGGGCTTCCCGGAAATCATCACCGGCGAGATCTGCTAATATCTGAATTCTAACACTTTGCAGTGAAAGGTAAGCATATGGAATATTATCTGGATTTAGGATTTTTTTTCTATTTGAAACTTGATCTCTTCCTGATTTCTAGCTTTGATCTGAATTTAAGTATGGTTCTTCTTTTGGATTTGCTTGAATTTTTTGTTGAATTTACTAGAGCTACTAAAGAATTTGATCATATAATGATTTAATTCAGGGATAGTCTGTTTGGTCAATCGAATGAGAATGTCATTACCTTGGGTTGGAGGTTTTATGTTCTTGTTATTGCTGATGAGCTGAAAATGCTTCCGTGATTTAATGGAAATCATCATTGAAAAATTCATTTGATTTAACTGCTTAACTTATTTTGAACTTCTTTGTTTTAGAAATAATATTCAGATGTCCAATGATGTCGAAAATCCGAAAGATGGTGATGCGTCAAAGTCAGAGGGGTCTGTTGTTTCATCTTGTTCACCTGCCCTTGAACCCCAATCAACCTGGTATAGTGTCCTGCTGAAGCAAGCTTCAGTCTATGGCATAGCTGCAGGGTACTGCATTTCTGCATCCTTGCTCTCTATAATCAATAAATGGGCTGTCATGAGATTTCCTTATCCGGGAGCATTAACTGCATTGCAGTATTTCACTAGTGCTGCTGGAGTCCTTGTATGTGGGTATCTCAAGGTTATAGAGCATGATAAGTTAGAACTATTAACAATGTGGCGGTTCTTACCTGCAGCTATTATTTTCTACCTTTCTCTTTTCACCAACAGTGAGCTCCTTCTCCATGCCAATGTTGATACCTTCATCGTTTTCAGATCAGCTGTTCCTATCTTTGTTGCAATAGGGGAAACCCTCTACTTGCATCAGCCTTGGCCTTTGCTTAAGACATGGTTATCACTTGGCACCATCTTTACTGGCAGTCTTATTTATGTCTTTACTGATTACCAGTTCACTCTTACTGCTTATAGCTGGGCTCTTGCTTACTTAGTGAGCATGTCCATAGATTTTGTGTACATTAAGCATGTAGTTATGACCATTGGCTTGAACACTTGGGGTCTTGTGCTGTACAACAATATTGAAGCTCTTCTACTTTTTCCAGTAGAGCTGCTTATAATGGGAGAGTTGAAGAAGATCAAACATGAAATTTCGGATGAATCAGATTGGTATTCTTTTCAGGTGCTCTTGCCAGTGGGATTGTCTTGTTTATTTGGTATGGCTATCTCTTTCTTTGGGTTTTCTTGCCGCAGGGCAATCTCTGCCACGGGATTTACCGTTCTTGGCATTGTGAACAAGCTATTGACAGTTGTGATCAATCTAATTATCTGGGACAAGCATTCAACATTTATTGGAACTGTAGGGCTCTTGATTTGCATGCTGGGAGGAGTCATGTATCAACAGTCCACAAGCAACAGGCCTAAGGCCGTGAAAGAAGCCCCTGCACAAGAAGGCCAAGAGGAACAGCGGAAGCTGCTTGAAGTGCAGAGCAACACTGAGAGCAATGGCAATGACAACCATAATACAGAATCAGGAGAAGCAAAATCATAGCCCACACGTTCTTAGGAATTATTTAGCAAATTCATTTGCAGTCTAACGTTGAAATTTGTTTATTTATTTATTTATGATTGACTGGTAAGAGGATATCTCGTTTCTACTTATAAGAGCTTAAATGTGCTTTTAGCAGGCGTTCTGATACTAGATCAACTCGGGAGAGATGGAATGGGCAAGAAGGATCCACCCTTTCAGGAGTGAACATCTTTTCATTTTTTGACGACCTTGTAGTTTGCTTGGGGTCTAGATTACCATTTTTAATCGGAGGTTTAGGTTCCTGAGAAAGGAAAATATAAATTTCACTATTGTATGCCTATAGGATAATAGACAAATTGCATATAATATGAAATGAATTGTGTCATTAACATTTTTTGTAAGTAGCATCCACTGCCAGAGCTTTCTCTGCTTTGTTTCGTGTTTGCTTCTGCTGTAATGGTGGCAATTTCAATGGGTGACCATAATCTGCTAAATCTGTTGCTTGAATGAGCATCTCTTCTTATCATCATTCCAAAGAGATTACAAATTTATAATCAAAATCAGGGAATTTGAAAACTAAGCCAATTGTCCCCACCTTTAGCCATGTTACGAAAGCCAGACCTTCGGAGCATGAAGGCACAAAAATGAAGTCCAATGGACACCTTTCATGCTTTTCCAGCCCACTCGTCTTAAATGCAGAGTCAAAGAGAAAAAAAAAATCCAGAACGGAGAAACATAATAATTTATAGTATCAATCAAGAATCAATAAAAAGGTTCAGCAAAATAGTGCAACTTTTTATAATGGGTGTCCAGAACTCCAGTTCTCTATTAACTCTTTAACTCCCGAAACCCTCACAAAAAGGTTAACACAGAAATATCTCCTACCTATTGTTCATACTTCTACAATGCTTGCATCTCTAAATTGGTATGCTCTGTGTCATTTTTTGATGATGGTGCAGCATCTCTGTTATCACCACTGGTGTTCATCTCTTGCACTGGAGGAGGGTTGACAATGGTCATTGGCAAGACAACATCATCTGAAAGGCGTCCTTTCATCTCCCTGTGCTCCTGGCACAAGGCACACCAGTGCATGCAGCAGTGAACCAGGCACGGGTCACACGGTGAGTTCTGCAATGCAGTAACAATGAAAATAAAACTGTTAGTGCAGTTCAAAAGTTTCATGATATACAGGAACTACTACAATAAACATGGGAGCTGAATGACATAAGACAATTCGACAAGATATTTGTGTACCACAGGTTTGTAGTTTCTTATTGGAACAGAAATCTGATCAAAGAAAAGAGAATCCACAAGATAATACTTCCCTAGAATGGAAGTAGACAATTCTACTGTTTTGGCACCTTATCAGTTTCAAACATGGTTAGTGCAGAAAAACCCATTGTGCATGCAAAGCATAAAACCAATGACATGAAGAACACTGAACTTTCGAGGTGAATATTAGTACCTTCAGATGGTATTTCTTCTGTAGTGACTGCCGCACAAGACCAGTGTATATGCCACACATCCACCAACTAAAAAATAAACCCTCACAAATAAGGAATGATGTTCTTGGATCAATACAATGGAAAGCAGCTATTGCTGCCGCAACAGCAATGCCACCCTCAATGAAAATAGCATGACAAACACAAGGAGTGGTCCAAGGAGTATCTTCTCTCAATTTCTCTATGTTACGTCCAAACAAGACACATGGACAGAAAAGTCCCATCCAACCTGTAAACATGAAGAAAGCAGGATGAGCAATGCAGGAGTTGATTGCAGTCAATGCCTTAAAAAATGGGAAAACATCTCACAACTATTGTCCTTCAGAAGAAAGAACAACAACATGGATCCCAATGGCAGTACTAAACAAACAGCTCCCCCTCAATATCCTCAGAAAATTAGTTGCTTCCAGAAAAATCCACATGTTCAAGAGAGCCAGATAGATGCTCACATTGAACTTCAATAAATTGCAGTGTAATCAAGCCTTGAAATGAGAAATTTTATATCTCCAGCATGAATCCACATTTATACATCTTATCACACAAGTTATGATCAATACAATTTGTGAATTTTTTTATTTTTAGAAACACTAACTTTAAAGTGAAGGCTTATTGGTGAACCATCGTGTAAAAGGAAAACTGAAAGAAAAAAACAAAATTGCACCATAATCTTCTATGGCAAAGTGCTGAAAGTTCAGATAGATCATATCAGAAATTCCTAAAAATAGATAAATATAGAATATACAACAGCAGATGACATGAAGTAAGGATTTATAGATACTTGGGGATTCAACTCACTAAACCAAATTCATCAATCAAAAGTTTTGGAAATACAGAAGCATAAATTCTTATAAGCTCAAAGAATGGAATGTTAAACCTTTATAATAAATTGAACACCCTTCTGAACTATATTTGGCGATCAACTGTCCAACCATCATAACCCTTAACTGATTCTGGAAGAACATACCATTATCAAAATATCAAGTGGAGTGACTAATGCACCCAAACATACAAATAAATTGACACCTACAAGACTTGAAAGAACCAGGATCCCATAAATATTTTTTATCTGGACTTCTTTGGCAATGAAAATTCAAGCAGTTGTTCACAAAACCAAACAAAAAGGAAAAGCAAAGAATTCTTGATTTCTTAGTAAGACACCCCTTCACGACAACCCACCTAAGAGTCCCACTAATAATTGGATTGGAAAAAGAATGCCCCATGAGGAAAAGGATATGTGATATACAATAATAGGACAGAAGATAAAGTCTTTCAGACAGAACACATTTAGTTCCTGAATCCTGAAGTTTCATACCATAGCAAGCATTAACCCCAGAGTCCCAAGCCTTAATCCAAATTGCAGGACACACCACAAACATCAAAAATAGTAACAAGTTACAGATGTATTACAAACTTCATCCCAAAGGGATGCTGGTAAAAGCTCAGGAGGGTATAGCAGTCATGTCAAGCAGCTGGACTTACAACTTTCTGTATCTTCAGCACAGCCAAAAATTCCTGTCGTCCATGGTTCATCTGCTGGAGGCTCAAAACTTTCAGGTAAAGTTTGGCCACATTCGCTGCACTTGCGTCCAGCCAACTGTCAAATAAAGAACAAGGTAACAATGTAAGAATTAAAACATCCAATATCACCAAGACGAATGCTCAAATCCCTGATAAAGTATGCTATGCAGGCTAGCTTAAATATTTCCTTTTTCTTGCATTACAAGCATCTTATTTGTCTCATTCACCTTCTACAGAAGCAAAAATAACGGGGAAGAGGGAGTAAAAAGATAATAAATTGCTATTTAGTCTATTAGAAGCCAGATTAAATCTCTGCATACAATTCAGCTTGTATTTTGAGGAGACTGAACCCAAATACCAATGCATTGAAGCTCAAAGTAAAAGCAAAGCTATAGCTAAAAAACCAGTATCTGCTCATCTAGATTCATCTTTTAAATTTTACTGTATGGCCGCCGCAAACATTCTTCACAAATTCACTGAATGTTCAGATACTTCACTGGTTTTATCTTCTAAATTCTACTGTATGGACTACATTAACATTCTTCACAAATTCACTGAATAACAATTAGATACACCTCATATTAAGTAAGATTTGTATTGGTTTTCTTTGCGTAATTCAATTGGCAACTCTCCCACCTCCAACTCCAACACCAACCAAAAACTCCTACAGCAGCCAATGCCATCAGTGGTGAGAAAAGAAAAATGAGCACATGCTTATGCCTGCATAACTGCTGTTTTACTTGATACAAATTCCTCCAAAGTTTCTCGTCAAGCAGATACTTTTCTTGAAGTAACTGGAAAAGGGTAAAGATTAGCCTAATGACACAGATTTTGTATGGAAAATTGAAAGCCAAAGGGAAAGTTGGCCACATTGCTTCATCCTTATTGTTTGGCACAGAAAAGAAGAGGAGGTAGAAGTATAAGCAAAGGAAAATGCAACTCATATTTGCCCACTTTTGTTCCCTCACCGAGAATGGAATATGGACAAAATGAATCACCCAAAACAATTATACAAATCAAGATAAGGAATAACATAATAGCATTATAATTTTTCCTAATCTTCATGTAACCTCTCCCAGGTACCATTAAAAGAAATTGTAAATTGAATACCTTTAACCAAATTGAAAATTGTTTTGTCTCGTCACTCCTCTTTTTGTTACCTCTTTTTCTTACGGGAAAAAAATATAAGCAATTAAACACAAATACAAACTTTTGAATAGTACATACAATTACCACTGGAAAAGGGTAGATAATCTATGGCAGGACACAGTGTACCTGTGCTAGAAAACAACATATTGACATCAATATATTCAACTAAATAATATGGCAGATGCCGTCAAGGGAAACGCCTTATAACAATCCATCCAACACTATTTGAACAAGCAAAGCCAAATCGACAACAAATTATCTTCGTCGCACTAAATTAAGGTCTAAATCCCTGTCTTCTTCCTCGACCAAGAACACTCCACCGACACAATCTCTAAAAGTCAACCAATTTCACATCACAATTCATTTGGAGCACACATGCACAAAAGGACACAAAATTCAGAAATGCAGAGATCACCTGAGGAACTTCGATTGGCTGATTGAGCTCTCCGGGTTTAATGTCTTCTGTTGGTGCTTGATCTTTAGTCAATTTGACATACCTTGACGGATTTCCTCCATCCGCCATCTTCTGATAAGTAATCAATTCAAACCAACCAAAAAATTAAAAACAACACAAACATCTCGTTATGTCCAGAAAAAATCAAACAGTTGCACGAAGTTCATACCTTTAGCTCGCAGATCAAAAGATTTGGCAGGAATTAGGAGAGTCAATGGAGTCAGCAACTGTTGGCAGAGAACGAAAACGGAAATATAGAAGAATCGGCCTGTTTAGGGGCCTATGCACTCGGGATTTGCGTAGGGTGGGATTATACTAACGTTAACTGCAAGGTAATGTGAAATGTATGAGTTTTTTTTTTTTTAATCTAAAGCTGTCTGAGGTCTTGTTGAAATTTGATCAGGTGTGACAACCTCAATATCCTATTTGTCATCAGATCTCTTAGATGATCGCCACGTAATTTCGATGATAGATAAAGGTTTTTTCTTTTTTCCTTAATTATCATTTGGGAATTGGAGGAAATTTTCAAAAATATTCAAAATTGAATCGGGTATTTCAATTATACCCAATTTTTCAAAACATTTAAATAATACCCAATTGGATAGCCAAATTTTCATTAGGTAGCCAAATTGAGAAAAGAGAACTGCTGACTAAATGGAAAAAATCCATTTGCCCTCATTCAATCAGCCTTCTCCAAATCCGCTATAAATTTCAACGGGTTTGTTGTTCCCTCATTCACCCAACCTTCCCACAACGGAAACTCAATCGTTCATCCCCTCTCACAACCCATTTGTTCAATTTCCCTTCTTGCCATGGAGTTTGTTTACCGGAAGTTTGCCGTTATCAAAAAATAAGAAGCTAGACCATTGCCATTGCCGTGGTCATTTAAAAATTTTTCCCCTCCATGATTATGCATACGATTGTGCCATAATTGTTCCCTTCCATGATTATGCAAATGGTTATGCTTTGATTGTTCATTCCCTTTGCGTCATTTATGTCATCTCTTTGTTTTTTACTTTTGAATTGGAAATTTTAAATGTCATATGCCTCAGTTTGTACTTCTTCTTCTTAAATTTTTTTTTTTTGTTGATACTTGAGGAATGTTAAACTTATGTGGAGGCACATTTGTGGGACAAACGATTGGGGAAGATTGGAAATAGACTTTTTAGGTTGAAACTGTGAAATGTCGGAATAATCCCATCGAATGTCGAAATAATCTTTGGAAAGTCGATATAATTTATGGAAGGTCGACCCATTATTGTTTTATTATTATTATTATAAAATTTTAAATATCACCGAAGGTCGGAATAATCTATAGAAAGTGGAGATAATCTATGAAAAGTCGGCCCATTATTATTATTTTAAATATCAATAAAGGTCGGGATAATCTAAGGAAGGTCAATCAATTATTATTATTTTAAATATCACTGAAGGTCATAATAACCTATAGAAGATCGGAATTATCTATGAAAGGTCAGGATAATCTATTTAAGGTCGGTCAATTATTATTTCAATATTATTATTTTAAATATCAGGTCAAGATAATTTATGGAAGGTCGACTCATTATTATTTTTTTATTATTAATAAATTATTATTATTATAAAATTTTAAATAAAAATAAAAATTTATATTATTAAATAAAAATTAATTTTTTAAAATTTAAAATTAAATAAAAAATGTTACTATTATTTTAAGTTAAATATGAATTATTAATATTATAAATGAAATAAATTTTAACTTAAATAATAATTATTTTTATTATTATTACTTTAATACTTAATATTTTATAATAATTGTCTTGGTATATTTTATTTTTTTAATAAATAAAAATACATTGTACTTTATATTAAGAAAGTAAGATAATAATATTATAATGACTCCACCAATGTCTATCTACTAAAAATAATAATAATAAGTTAGAATTATAGACCAATTTAAGACTCAAACTATATCCTTTTAGCCATTTTTGTCCCAAAAGTATTTTTTTTGACCTGTTTAGTCCTTAAATTATGTACCGATTGGCCATTTTGATTTTTATTTTGAGTCAATGGCAAGTTGACCAAAATGGAGAGGGCATTTTCATCATTTCCCTGTTCACCGGAAGGAAAAAAAAAAACGGATGCAACCACACCGTTCATCTTCTCCGGAAGGATTCTTAGAACCCATCTTCGAATTATAAGGTGAAATTCATGTGTAGTTATGGTGCAAAAGCAAACAAACCTAATGGTCAACTCGCAAGTAGATAAGCCAGTACCATTTTCAACATAAAACTTTCACAACCCAGTTCAAAAGTTAAAAGTAAACTAACCAGAAACTAAACAAAGAAATCCAAAATAGGAAGTGAAAATCAAGAAAGGCCATGGATAATGATGTGCTGGGTTGAGGATTAAGGAATTCTGTAAGAAATCTCATAATAGGAATTCAAGAAAAATGTCAATTTTACTTCAGATGAACAGTAAATGCGATGAATAGTAAAAAATAAAATAAAATAAAAAGGTGAACAGTATGATGAAGAGTAAACCGATGAACAGTGATGGTGAACAGTACCCTCGATGAACAGTGCAGTGGCAACAATTTAAAAAAAAAAAAAACTTTCGAAAATTCAAACTTTGGATAACCCATCAAAGTTTGATGTTTTTCAATAATCTAACTTTTGAACTCGTCAAAGGTCAAGACAATGAAAAACTTGGGTTCTTCTCCGATAATCAAACTTCAATCTAAAGTAGTTAAAGGACGAAGAAAGAAAAAACAAAACCTTGAGTTCACAAGGAAAGAGATAAAACTCTGAAAATATTATTGATAGCGGAGTGAATTTTTCGCTCTTAGGCTTTCATAATTATTTATAATAGTAGAGGTTCTGTATTCCTAATCAAACTAAGAAATAGAATCCAAATAAACTACTAAAATTAAGTATTGTTTTCCTAATCAAACTAGGAAATAAAAAAAAATCAGGAAGAAAAAAAATAATAATAATAAAGTTTCTAAATAAAATTCTATCTAATTAAGGAAGTGAAATTATTAAACAATCCTTATCTTGCTAGTTTACTTGTTCTGCGTCAGACTCCTCCTCTTGAAGAGACCATATCCTCAAGCTCGCATGTCTCCATGGAAACGAGAAAGATGTTGCCCATTGAACATATTGGAGATACTGTAACCATCTAGTAGCTCGAGCTTGTAAGCATTGCATCCCAACTTCTCTAGGATCTGACAAGGACCAAATTTCCTATCCCTGATCTTGAGGTAGTCGCATGTCGGAAATTGATCCTTGGTAAGTGAAACCCAATTAAAATCACCAACATCAAAAGGAACATCACGTTGAGCCTGGTCAGCATGTTCCTTGTATGCCACATACAATCCCTTTTCACATCTATAATAGACTCCTTTCTTTTTCTTCTTCTTTTCCTTGGAGACAGCAACATACTCAGGGAAAAAAAACTTTTCCAACTCTATTGTTTTCCTCTCAGATCTTTCAAGTGTATTGAAGGTAACCATTTGTGTTCTCCTTCCTTCATTAGCTGATTGTTTTGGAGCACCATTTGAAGGATTATGTATAGACACAGGTGATGTTGAAGGGGAAGCAGAAGAAAGATCGGGATCCAAGAAAACAAACACTAAAGACTCTGAACTCCTTGATAGTCTTGGACTCTGATCAAGTGGACTTGTCGCCCTAGCTATACCAGATACAGACAAAGGGATAGGTTCCATCACAGGAGGAACATCAACAACAGCAGATCTTCTGGACTCTAAAAAGGATTCTGCAACTAATGTGGTTGGAGTGGATCTTGAATTCATGTCAAGGGGTTCCACTCTTGAAAGCTCATAAGTGACGTGAGGACCCTCATACTCTAGCACTATAGAATAGCCCAAAATGGCCCCCATTTTCAGGTAGAGGTGCTTGACGATAGAGGGGATAAAGTGAGGTGAATGATGTAGATTTTTGTTGATGCTGAAAGCTTAGTTCGCATTTATGATCTCTCGGAACACCACTCTGAAACAGCTCCTTTGGTGGCTGTTCTTGTTCCTCCTTGCCATCGTCATCTTCTCCATTATGTCTACCGGTTGGTTCAAGCTGATCGGCTGGTTGTTGGATAGCCGATCGTAGCACCATCTCCATTAGGGTTTGTATCCGCCTATCCCTAATTTCTTGCTTCAGCTGCACCTCGCATCATTGTCCTTCTCTATCCAGTTACATGGCGGCTAGGGTTTGTTCAAGACTCTCTCCAAACATCGTGGATCATTGCTCTGATACCAATTGACGTAAACAGATGTGATGGGTTGAGGATTAAGGAATTCTGTAAGAAATCTAATAATAGGAACTCAAGAAAAATCGTAACTTTTAGTTCAGATGAATAGTAAATGAGATAAACAGTAACCAAAAAAAAAGTGAACAATATGATGAATAGTAAATCGATGAACAGTGACGATGAACAATATGCCGGAACAGTGACGGTGAACAATACCCCCGATAAACAGTGCGGCGGCAACAATTTCGAAAAAAAAAACCTTTCGGAAACTCCAACTTTGGATAATCCATCAATGTTTGGGACTTTTCAATAGTCTAACTGTTGAACTCATCAGAGGTCAAGACAACAAAAAAATTTTGTTCTTCTCCTATAATCAAACTTCAATCTAAAGTAGTTAAATGACGAAGAAAGAAAGAACAAAACTTTGAGTTTACAAGGAAATAGATAAAACTCTGAAAATATTATTGATAGCAGATTGAACTTTTTGCTCTTAGGCGTTTATCCTTATTTATAATAGTAGAAGTTCTGTGTTCCTAATCAGATTAGGAAATAGAATCCAAGTCAACTACTAAAGCTAAGTATTATTTTCCTAATCAGATGAGGAAATAAAAAAAAATCAGGAAGAAAACAATAAAAAAAATAAAACAAGTTTTTAAATAAAATTCTATCTAATTAAGGAATGCAATTATTAAGCAATCCTGATCTTGCTCATCTACTTGTTCTGCGTCAATAACTTTTTCATCTTTTAAAAAAAGAATCATTACATTCCGAAAAACAACGGCTTTCATCCAAGGATCAGAAGAAGCAGAAGGCAGATTAGTAGTAGCGAGCTCCACTCCATTAAGCTCCACCTCCATCGATCTTGCTGCTAACCACCTTTTATCCAAAACAATCTTCTCAATTACCCCCATTATTGCTTCCTTAAGGAGGGGGAATCTGACGTCATTTCATTGCACCAGAGAACATAAACGATGCGGCTGCATCTTTTTTTTTCAATAAACAGTGAAATGATGGAAATGTCCTTCCCATTTTGATCAACTCATCGTTGACTCAAAATAAGGACCTAAATGATCAACCAGTAAATAGTTTAAGAACTAAACAAGCCAAAAAAATACTTTAGGAAACAAAATAGCAAAGAGGGTATAGTTTGAGTCCTCAATTGGCCAATAATTCTAATAGGTTATAACTAGAATCTGTTTTAAAATTAAAATATTTGGGGTAAATTTTTATACAATGGTTTTAAAAAATAAATTATTATAAATTTTTTCTTGAAAGATTATTGTTTAAGATTTAAATAATACTTTTTTATGCAATAACAAATTGTTTGGAGTCTATTTTATTTATTGTACTTAGTTTAATTTAAAGTCAATCTAGTGAATTATTATTACTATTATTATTTTATATTTGCAAAGATATGGATCCTGATAGAGGAAGAGGGAGATGGTCTTACCAGCATAATCGTGTTATTCCTCCCGGTAAGACTATGAGTTGTCATTGCAAGTATTCGTGGATAGCGGAGGTAAATGACTTATTCAAGCTTCACGGGGTACAGGAATGATTCAGGAGGAGTCCATTCGGACATATGTTGGAGCCACCTCGATATTCCGAGTATTTTTCTCCTCGTGCTGCATTTTATGTGCTTAGACGGGAGGTTCACTTTCTCGATGCTCGCCCTGATAATATGTGGTTCCACATCAACGGTAGACTACATCAATTAGGTCCGGTGGATGAGGAGATTATAGGGTTGCAGTTGTCAAACGACTTAGCACATGATAGGTTATTAGGGCCCGATCCACTGACCCCTATACGGGTCCTTGCCATGTTTAGCTGGATGGATGTTGGATCGCTGACGCAAGATAATATTCTCAGGATATCATAGGATATCAATGGCTATAGTAGTAGCTTACTCAGCCAGAAATGGTTGGATAGTGAGCATCATTACTCAGTACTGGAGAAATAATGCGTTGCACTTGTTTGACTTATACAGAAGCTCAGACACTACATACTCCCCCATTCGGACAAATTTCTCTCCCGCATGAATCCCCTTAAGTACGTTTTTGAAAAGCCCGCTTTGTCAAACAGGACCGTTAAGTGGCTAATGATGCTGTCTGAGTTCGAGCTTGCATATGTTGTGCCTAAAGCTGTTAAGAGACAAGCCATAGCTGACCACCTAGCAGAACATCCTGTTAAGTATGAAGAAGATTGGAAGGCCGAGTTTCCAGACAAGTCAGTAATAGGAACCGATGTGGAACAGTCGAGATGGGAACTTTATTTGGATGGGGCCGCCAACTAAAGGAAAGGGGATATGGTGTAGGGATTGTCTTGGTTTCGCCTGACGGTATCCATTCTACAGCAGCCATGAAATGAAGTTAGAGAATTCCCTTCTACCAACAACATCACTGAGTATGAAGCTTGTGTACTGGGAATGGAAATGGCTTTAGATCGTGGAAGCTGCTACCCGGAAACGAGTTGGTTCAATCATCGCCATCTGAAATAGTGAAGTAAATGAGCTCCAGAGCTCAATAAGCAACCATACTCCTATCTAGCGGACTATATGGTATCATCGTCAGATACTAGATGTTGGCACGTGAGTCTTTAATAGTCATTTCGTATTACATGTGGTCCTTTCTCGAGGATTTGCAAGCAGTTGAGGTATTACCTTAAGGCACCATGGGATGGAGCATGACACAACATTGCCTCTAGAATGCCGTTGATGTGGGTCTCTAGCGATGAAGAGGCATATATACGGCAATGCCTGGATAATACTGGTATGACTTCAAATCTAACATGTTTTTGAATTATTACCATTTAGCTTTCACTTTATAATTAAATTACTGTGCTATTTTTAGTATGTTAGAGTTATTATTTATATTTTTTAACAATTATGGTTTTTTTGTGGCAGCCGCTCAACGGACGGATTCCTCTCCTATGACAAGAACATTTTGAGGATCATTCGAGATTGCACTCAAGGGCTAGAGGATCCCCATGTGGATCAGTTCATCAGAGGGCTCCGACAAGCAGCTACAGTGAATTCGGATGCCTACCCTATGCAGAGAGGTTCGCTATTGTCCCGCCTTATCTCTACGCAAGTATTTTGTTTAATTTTTATCAAATGCATAAAGTATTTTGTTTATATAATATCGATTAAAAATAACTCAATTTGTAAAGTATACTTCAGTCCGCTTTCGTTTCTACATCCTTTAGAGGGAAGCCTGAGACCCACAAGTTCGATGAAAGTTCCATTGGTTGGGTGAAGGGAGTCGGAGATGATGATCCTAGTGGCGGGTCGATAAAGTAATAAACATATTTACTATTTATTTTTTTATTTTAAATTACATTTCATTTTAAAATAATTTGATATGTTCCTATGTATTCATAGGTCTTGATCCTATGTTGCTATAAGGATCACTGGCTATATGATTTGAGGCCAACACGAGATAAAGTAATGAAGGCACACAGGATAGAGCTAATGGATCCGATCTATAAGATATTGTTGCATCTTCTGGTACAGGTCAACTATTATTCTACGATGGGAGTTGCTACTGCTCCACTTGTCAAGTTCGAATATAAGTTTTTTGGCATTAAAGCCCGCACCAGTCAGCCTGATTCTACTAGATGTAGGGCCTACATTGCATATTACATGGCTCAACTACTGAGCGGGTATGTTGGGATGATGCCATCACTGGAGGATATTCCAAATGCACCCCACCACATTAGGGACGAGATGACACTGATCACGTTTAATTATAGCAGCAATAAATAGATTTCTGTCCCAATGAATTTTTTTTTTGGATCATATATATATTTTGGACAACGTGTAAATTATGTAAAAGAAAATGAAATTATATTAGTTGTTTTATTTATATTGTGTCATTAAAAATAATATGAAAAAAAACTACAAGTGATGATTAATATGAAAATAATTACAAGTCATGAATCATATAAAAAGAATATGAAAATAATTACAAGTCATGAAAATAGGACCGTGATAGTGACATGCTTCGGTATCAGATGCACCACTTTTGTTCCCTGTTGCGTTTGAATGATATGTCTCGATATCTAGTTTGATAATGACAATGACATACCTCAAATGAAAAATAGTTACATAAATAAATGGGGAGATGAGATATGGAGTTTGAAAATGGAAAAATGCTTTTTTGGTGAAAGGTCGGTATAATGATCCGAAGGTTGATTTTATCTGTTGAAAGTCATTTTTATCTTACAAAGGTCGATATAGGTTTGAAGGTTGGAATCTACTACCAAAGGTCGGATGGACCTCTCGAAGGTCGACTAGACCTCCTAAAAAAAAAAATTGGGCTTAAAGGTCTGCCTCTACTAACGAAGGTCGATTAGACCTCTCGAAGGTTGGCCATTACTTTAAACACTTAACACAAGCAACTTTCTTTCTTTCCTTCCATATACAAAACAAACAACACAAAACAAACCCAATGACACTTAGAAATCAAAAAACAACCATCAAACACCATAATAGCAAAAAATAAAAACAAATTGAACTCTAACTTAAACTGAATGACGCGAGCTTGATCTTGTGAAGAAAAAAACCAACTCCTTCCTAAACTCAGATCCAACTGTTGTCTGTTTTTTTCTTCAACAGAGAGAATAGGTTCCTTTCAAATTCAACGTTCAACAAGGAAGCTTCATCAATGACGCAGTAGTTATATGGTTATCAATTCGGTTTTACAACAGTATAATGGTAGTTGGGTTGTTTTGAATGTTGAGGGCAATATAGTAACTATATAATAAAAGTTAATAAAGGTTTTTTTTTTTTAAGGAAAAAGTCAAAATGGCTATGGAGTGAAAAGTTAGTTTTATGATTGGATAAATTACAAAATATTTGTACAGAAATGGATAATATTGAAATCTTTCCCCTTAAATTGGGTAAATGTGAAAATAGCCCTAGGAATTGGGGTTAGAGTATAATATGAATGGTAACATGGAACTTCTGGTTCATAAAAAGTCCTACAAAACATATATACTCCCTCAGCTCGAAATTGAATGTCTCTATTTCTATTTTAAGTTATCCAAATAATAAATGTCTCATTTATTTAATTAGTTAAAATTTGTTAAATAATTGATATTATTAAGTTGAAAATGAACTAAATCAATTAATTTTTCTTAAAATTTTTGCTAGTCAAATTGGGATATTTAATCCCGAATGGAAGGAATATATTTTTTTTCCCTTTAAATCTCACATTTACTTATTTAATTTAATATGAACTCCAAAGTCAATGTATGAGAATATGGATTAGGTCCATCATAAAATTTACCACATAGTATTATATACTCTATTCATCTCTATATATAAATCAATAACAATCATTTTGTCAACATTAAAGCGATATCTGTTCTTAAAATATCCAAATTTATGATCATAATCAAATTAACAATAGTGTCTATGGGAAAGAGAGAGAAAATGATAATATGGCAAAAAAATAGTATAGTACTTAATAAAATCATAGCAACTTATAATTAATGATAATAAAAATGAATTCATATGACTTATAATCGGTAAGGGAGAAAGTATTAGTAAGTAATTTTGATCTATATTAAAATAAAACTTTAAAAATGGGTAATTTGGGCCTACGTACACTTTTCTGGCTTTGTTGAAATTTTTGAAGACAAGTTCTAATTTAGTCTGAAATTATGAGATTTGGGTAAATTTCTCAATATAAAAATCTATTCAAGATTTCAAGACTATGTTCCTTTACTCTATATTTATAGGTCATTGGTAATTATTTTTATAAAAAATAAGGCAATACATATTTTTTTAAATGTCCATAATTATGATTCTAATTAAACTACAAACAATGACTAGATAAGAGAGAGAGAAAATGAGAGATAATATGGTAAAAAAAATTTAATAAAATGCATAATAAACTAACAATAATGACTTATATTTGGTAACAATGGAGAGTGAGTTCAAGTGTTTTATAAATAGGTACAAAATAAGTAAAATGAAGGAAAATGGTTGAATTTATTATTTATCTTTGATGGTTTTGGTCTCTAAATTTTATTTTTTTACTTTTTTGTTTCTTAAAATATTTACCTTTAGTGCTTTTGATCCTTAAAGTTTTTATGGGCTGTAATTTTGGGCATTTTTACAGTATTGGAAAAAAAATACAATGAATTTGAATGGTTTTATTTATTTTGGATTGTTTTATATGTTTTTTTAACACTGTTTAGGTGATTGTTTTGAGAATTTTTTGTATAGATGGTTCTATTTTAAATTGTTTTAGATATTGTCTTATATGTTTCATGTGTTAGAATACTTTGTTCTGGGAGTGTGATTGCATTTTTATCTGCTGAAGAATGAAAAATGGTATAAAGGAGTTACTATAAAGTGGTAATGAAAGAAAAATAGATTGAATCGGTTAGATTTTTACTTGATTTCAATAAAAGAAGGATTAAAATTGCACCTCAAAACAAATTTTGAGAACCAAAAAATTGAATATAATATTAAGAAATCAAAATCATCAAAAATAAATATTTTAGGGTATCAAAAACGTTAAAAATAAATTTTGGACACCATAATCATCAAAGATAAATATTTTGAGGACTAAATTCAATAATTTTATATCAATGAAATTTGAAATAATTAAAGTTTTTTATTAAAATAAATTAATCACTCATACAAATCAATTTACATTATTTTGAGAACTTCTATATTTGTTATTAATTTATTGTATTATTGAACCCATCTTTTTGTAACAATAACTCTATTAAACCCTTAAACTTTTATTTAACCCTATGAACCCTTTAACTTGTTATAATCACCCTATTAAGTCCTTAAACATTTATTTTTAATCCATTGAGCCTTTAATATATCTCAAATAATTCACATAAGTTCTTCACACAATAAACGTATTTCATCTTTCATCTTTTTGAACTTATCTTATTGTTTTCTTCAACAATAAAATAATTTAAAGTAATGTTTTCACGAACAAACTTAATATCAAATTGAAAAATTTATTAATGTATGTTTTGATGTTATAACTATAGTTAAATTGAAATTATATAGCAATTAAATCAGAAAAAATTTAATTAAAAAATTATATTTATTGTAGATAATAAATATTTATTAATAATCGAATGTAACATGATAATTTTTACTATAAGTAAAATTTAATGATTAATAGTTATTTATAATTTTCTAAATTTATTTTAAGTGAAATGAATTATTTTTGAAATAATTAAATAAGTAGATCTACAATTTAACTAGAATATGACCTAATGTTAAAATATAATTTATAATTTCTGTTAAAATTTTGTCTAATTTCTCCCTATTGTATGATTAAAGAGTTTCATGTGAATAATTTGAGATAAGCCTTTTTATTATACATTTTGTTTTGTTTACTTCAATATTAATTTCTTTAATATTTGAAAATAGAGGGTACATATATTGCATTATAAGATAATTAAAAATAAAAATATTTTCCGTGCATGGGGTCAGAAATCAAGAATGAGTAATTGAGGCTAAGGGGTTAAATTCTGTATTAGGTTTTACAAATTGAGCACACACTCGTGAAATAATGTGGAAATTCCAGAAGTGTTGTGCGAAACGGCAAACAAAAAGAAGTAAAAATTGTAAAATAACTCTATAATCTGAAGAGCCACACCGTCATATTTCCTTAACCCTGTCTTTTGTCCTAATAGTTGCCGGAGTAATTCGTTTCCGTTTCCGTGTCACGATGATGAAGAAACCCTAATATCTAAGAGTAGCAACAAATCCGAGCCATAATAATATTTCTATTTATTTATTTTCTCTTCCCCGCTCCTCAATCATCCAAAATTCTCGCAAAATCTCGGGGAAAAGGGGACTTCAGAATCAACCGTGCTGGTTGCTTTTTAACTGCTAGTGTAATTTTCATCTCATATCTATTCTCGTCTCAGTCATGGATGCTCAGAGAGCTTTGCTTGATGAACTCATGGGTGCTGGTAAATCTCTCGTTATACCCTATTTGTTTTTTTTTTTTCCTTCTATTTGAATTAATGATTTGACTGCCTTTTTTTTTGCTTATGTAGAATCACTTTTCAATTTAGTTGCAATAATTGGATTCAGAT
>JAOXNR010000022.1:1040416-1068912 GCA_028571225.1 Parsonsia alboflavescens
CCCCCCCCCCCCCCCCCCCCCTAGCCTTTAAAATCTTGATATTGACATGGTTTGACTGTAGGCAACTAAGGAGAAGGCTAGGGAAGATGAGAGATTAGCCAGGGAGAAGGAAGCAGAAGAGCGGAAGAAGCAAAGGGAGAAGGAGAATGAGAGCAGACGTAGAAGTGAGTCAGCTGACAAGGACAAGCATCGTAGTCGGGACCATGATAGGGAACGAGATCGATACCGAGATCGAGATGGTGACCATGAGAGATCTCGGGATAGGAATGGGAGAGGAAGTCGAGATGGGGGGAGAGGATCAGATTGGAGGCATAGTAGTTCCCGAAATGGGAGAGACAGAAGCAGGGACAAATATCGAGAACGTGAAAGAAGCAGATCACGGTCACCTGTTAGGCATGGTAAAAGGAGGTCATCCCGGAGTCCAGTTCGCCATTGAGGATTGTGTAGATAGATGTTTGAAATTTGAAATCAAAAGAGGTAGACATTTTCAACACTCATCAGTTTGAGAACGTATGCTTTGGATTGTGATCGTGGGTGAAAATATTTTTTGTTCTCACAGCTTTACTGAGACTTACCATCTCCTGTCATCAATATATTAGAGAGAAAAGGTTGAGGTAGGTATTGCTTCATTGTTGTAACTGTTTTTAACAAATCTATTTGGGCTTTTGACACTCTGGATGAACTAATTGCTTTTAAGGGCCCTCTTTAATGTCTCATTGGAGGATTGGTCCCTCTACTTGGGGGTTCAGGAATCTTTTCTTGTCTAGCTATAAAACAGATACCTTATGTATCCATGGGTAGTTCAGCAGCTGAGGGATTTCACAATTTGCCCCTTGAGGTAACAAGTAAATTTTCATTTTCTCAACCGCCCAAATGACATCTTTGGGTTCTATGCTCTATTTGTTTACTCAGATGATGCAGTGGAAACTCTTCCTTCAAGTGGATGTTATTGTTCTCATGAACAGGAATCTGCATAGTTTGTCTGTCGTACTTTTGCAATGATTTATGACAGATAGGTAAACTTCTCCACCCTTGCCATGCGCCTCTCTTCTGTTCTCTCTCCGAGTTGAACTGTGCAGGCAGGCACCATGCAGTTGGGCAGCTAATGAACCATGTAAAGAAGGAAGCATTTAGTGGCAATCTGGTTATGAATAAGTGTTCCATATTTTGGCTATAAGCATTGAGAAGAAACGCTGGAATAGGGTAATCCTTCTCTAACCCTTGATGCATGCTCATCCTCAAGTTTCTTGTCTTTAAAAGTTATAAGTTGGTGTCTCAAAGGAGAAATAAATTTCACTTTTTTGGACCTTGGGATTTAAGACCCAATTTGAGGCCCACTTCCATGCAATGGTCTCCTTGTTAGAAAAATCTGATTGAAATAGGTCTATGTGGAGGGTCCCCATTCAACCATTATGGTTGAATTAGAAGTAGAAAGTCTTTGAATTCATGAGTGAATGCAGTTGTCACTTTCTAATCATGTCGGCGGGGCTGGGCAGGTAAACAAATCCATTTTTTTTAATGGTTATTTCGGTCGACGCTTGTTGATGCGGTCTTCTTTTAAAAGCCAAAAGGCTTGAAAATTGAGATCGCAGGACTTGCACGAGATTATAACAATCATCGGAATAATTATAGTGACTGAGAAGAAATGCTACACTTTGACCTTGACTGGGCCTTTCTAGTTCAGCCCGTGGATGCAATAATTTCTTTTCTGCTCTGCGGTGCGAGCATTTCAAGGCGTCTATTATCTTCTGGAAGCGTTCCTTCTGTGGTCCTCCTGCTCGAATGTTAATAGCACAGGGATGGGAGATTATTCTCAAAGAAAAATCCTATGAATGTCAGTGGTTCGTGTCCAAAGGTAAAATAGGAGCAGTTCAAATTCAAATTCAAAATAACTTATCCTGATTTGGGTCTTAATCCAATATTTTCTAATATATTTTTTCATAATTAAATATAGGTCATTCTTATCGTTAATTATAAATCATTATTGGTTTAAGTATCAATTTGATCACTAAATTTGTACTGTTTTTTCAATTTAATCACTGAATTTATCAGAGTCAATTTAATTATTTTACTTTGAAGGAATAGTCAATTTGATCACTGAATTTCTAATTGATCAATTTAACTATTTTACTTTGTAGGAGTGGTTAATTTGATCACTGAATATTTTTTTGTTGTAATAACATTTTTTTGTTATCATAATTTCAGAAATTGTAAAAAATATAATAAGTTATAAAACAATGGAATGGATTTTTTATTATTATTATTATAGGTTACTTTATAAAATTTTGTGAGTATTTTTTATATATTTATCTTTTTATTCCTTATAAAAATATAATACTATTATTATTATATATTCCATTAAATCAAGAAACTGATAGTATAACATAAAGAAAGGACTACAGTGAAAAGTGCGTACCTCCCAAAGACATAGATCTATTGGACCTTGGTTGAGTTCTTGTCCTGACAAATATTTAGCATTTGAAAAACTTGTTCAACGCTTGTAAAATTGATACAGCAAATACTTCAACTCAACGTTCTGACATTCAATCAGGAGGAGAAGATCCCTCGCTTAATATGCAACTGCAGTACCAAATTTTCACTCAAGATCCATAAACAACAAATTTTCATGATTTATAAAAATGCTCATAAAATACTATAAAGTAATCTATAATAAATAAATAAATAAAAACTCTATTCCATTGTTTTATAATTTATTATATTTTTTACAATTTCTGAAATTATTACAATAAAAAAATGTTCAATGATCAAATTAATCATATCCGTAAAGTAAAATGGTTAAATTGACTCAATTAGAAGTTTAGCTGTCAAATTAAACATTCTAGCAAAGTAAAATGGTTAAATTGATTCAATTAGAAGTTCAGGGGTTAAATTGAAAAAAACAGTACAAGTTTAGTGGTCAAATTGATACTTATGCCAATCATTATTATTAGTTAATTAATTTTTTAAAGGTATTTTTTCTATATTATTCTTATGACTTTATTTTTTCTTTTCCTTATATGTCATTGTTAGTTTGATTAACATATAAATAAGGATATTTTGCCTTAAGTTTTTTAAAATAACTGTTTGTGATTTATATTTAATGATGGAGGAAGTATTTAATTTATAATTTTACCAATGATTTCTTAATTTAATACATTTACCTCTAATTATATTAATTAAAAAAGTATTTCTTAACGTTGGGAATATTTTATTATTATTATTAACTTGTGTAAGATTTATAATCATTTTGTCAATGTTAAGGTAAAATTTGTTACTTTTTCAAAATGTTCATGTTAGATCAGAATATTAAGAATTGAAGTGAAAAAATTTATGAAGAGGAGAGAGCATGGATAATACTAAAAAAATGTGTAAGATTTTTAATAAATTATTAATAATGATTTCAATTAATAATAATAAGAAAAGGTAAAATCAAATGATCTTTGTTATTCTAATTTCGTAGTTTTTTTTACTGACTAAAAGAATATATTAATATTTTCATTTTTAATTAAAAATTTATGCTGGCGTAAAGATTAATCAGTTATGTCATAACACTGATTTGTTTACTGCTTATCAAAAAGCATGATGTTGATGCAAATCCTTTCTTGTTCCTCTACAATGGGATGTAAAGTCATACTTCTCGATATAGCCATATTGATACACTGAAACGCGAAAAAATTTTGAATAAAGCTTCGCCACAATCAAGAAACAGTGAAACACCAGAGCATTCAGCGAAATCAGTTCGATTGTATGGTTAAAGAACATCCCTTGTCAGACGAGTACTAAGTCTGCCTTGTGTCTGCTAACAGTCGTCATGGAAAAGTTCAGTCTTGGGGAGGTTCCCTGTTTGTTGGTTTGGTATTGAAAACTATCGAAATGTCAGGTGTCTAGACTTACGCGCCGCATCTTGCACACAAGATTGGCAGTAGGAAGATCAAGCTCATTCCCTGGATCTGATTTCATGAGTTCCTTAAGCTTTTCTCTTGGAGTTGAAAGGCAAGAATGGAAGGTAGAAAGAGCTGGAGGAATGGGCATTGAAAGAGCAGAAAGCACACTGCTCAAGTATTCAATATCAACAGAAAGCTGTTGCGCTCCACGATCTGTTATGTGCTGGATTCCCCGTAGCTGCTCCATGTAAAGAGCAATAGCACCTTCTGCAACCTTTAAGAATAGAAAACAACAGAAAAAGGTAACTAACCTGAAGGAACATCTTTGATTTTAAAAAAATCTCATTGGCATAAATGAACAGAACTGTAAGCTCCTAAATGGGAAATTGCTATCAGGCGATTGTGTTGCTTTTATTTGGACCTTCCCTTAATAAAAGAGGTGGGTCTCTTTCCTCTTCAAATTCAACAAAGAATTCAATAAACCAAGCATCTTATTAGCTGTAAGTGAACAAATACGTAACATGTTGAAGGTTAAGTGGTTCCCAGCCTACTACGAGCCGTGCTTCCTGATGCCAATCCCATTATGCAACAAAAATAGATAAATCATGATACCAGAGAAGCAAAGGTATTTAGTTACCTTGAACATCCATTCCGTAGCAAAAAACTGTGCTTCATCAGAATTACCATCATTGTTGGCGATTCCCTCGGCAAGTGGCTCTAACTGTTGGGGTAAAGTAAGAAGATATTCTCCAACATCATTTATGTAGGATTGAGGGTGTGAACTAAAGTTTGGGAGGGGGAAAGCAGTTGGTTCATCCACCGAAGACCAGACAGGCATATGAGATAGATCATTGAAGTGTTGCCGTACTTTAGATATAAGGACATCATAGACAAGCTCATTGACAGCATCCGCAAATGCTGCAACTCGTTGAGAAGCAAGCGGAAGAGCATGAAACCTGGGATCTTTAGCCTGAGCGAAACATTAGTAATTGGTGGGAAAAGAAAAAAAAATCTTACTTTTCCAATTCAGAATCCTAATTGTTAACTAAAATGCACATGAAATGTCCTTTTTTTTGGTGAAAGGAAAATACTTTTAAAGTGATTGAAGTACCTGCTCTAAAAGGTTGAAAAGCTTTCTAGCCTTGGCAGGAACATCAGTAAGCCTCAAACTTGCCACATCCAAGGCAGCTCTTCCAGCCGTAGAAAATTCTGCATTTCTGTCATCATTCACCAAAGGTGAACGGTTTTGATCAAGACTTGAGCCAGATACCGTAACAGATAGATTGGTACTCAATCTAGCAAGAGTGGCTCTCATCGAAGCTTCAAAGACGGATGATCTACTGGTTAAACAATCAGAAACAGTAAGAATTTGCAGTGCTCCTTGGACAAAAGCCCATTCCTCCTCATTTGACGGAAAGTCAACTTTTCGAGCATGAGAAGCTCCATCCTTTCTGTCAGCTCCACTATCTTTCTTTGAACCAACTCCATCAGTAGTAACATCCACCCCACACACAATTCTTAGCGATTTTAAGACTTCTTGCAGGGAGGATATATATTGCAGCATTATGTCATCAAGGGCAAGAATCAGCTCATCTGCCTCAGAACCACCAGTGAAGGTAATGCATCTTTCAGCAGCAGCTTCAAAAAGTATAATGACCTGTGGGATGGACTCTTCCATTCTTCTAACTGTTTCACTGAGCTCAATACCCTGGACCCCAACAAAGCGAGTAACAGCTCCTCTAAGATCAAGTCCAGCAATCTCACTAGAAAGTACAATACGCTCCATTTGGCCATACCTGAAAAATAAGATGAACATAAGTCCCAGAAGCATTGATAAAAGATTAAACAAGGAAAGCCTGGAAAGAAGCAATAGAAATGCATGCAAGTGCACATACTCTATGTATTTGCACACACACTATATATAAACCTACGGATTTGCTAAGACGCGGTCCGGAGAGCGCCTTAGCAAAACATTATAAACCTATTCCGACTAATAATCACCAGAGAGCATTATGTATTTTCATAAGTTGCAGATAGACAGAAGATACTCAAATCAGGAACCTACAGTCTGTACCCAGTTTACCCATGCAAGCTACATCTATACTAGATTTATCCATGTAGCAGATTTGTTCTTAGATGTGAGATCTTTTATAATGTAACACAGAATGTGAGCATCTTTCTCAGCACTGTGCATTTATCTCTTTTTAACAATTTACAAGTCATATTTCAGACCAAGTCTCTTCAACAGATGTTACACAATGCAAAAGTAATCTGCACAAAAAATTAGCTAAATGGACCATTGTAGGAAAATGGAAATTTTGTTTCTCCTTGGATGAGCAAAGGAAAACTAACTTCCTAAAATTCAATAACAGTTCAAATATGCCCCGAAGTGATGGGGAATAGCATGTGTAGAAGGTAAGCATATATGTATGCACCTACCTTTGTTTGAATGATTCGTATGGGAGGTAGATAGACTTCACAGCATCCAACAAAATTGATATGTCTGCATTGGAGAACAGGTGCTGAACATTCCTGGCAAAGCTTCCAGTTGTGTTGTGTAGTTCTATCAATGCTTCCAAGTGCTTAGTCTGAAGTTTAACACCTTTTGGTATATCTGCTGATAAGATATCCAATATACCTGAAATTGTTGGAAAGTTAAGGTTTACAATTCTACAGATATGAATTTTGTTGCACTTGGTCTTATAATCAAATAAGTGTCAGACGACTCGGAACAGACCATGATTTCCAGTATTTGTTCTGAGTATAAAATTGCAATCAGATAATATATGGTGGATTCACAGGGACCAAGGAGTACTCATAGACTTATATGAACGAAGTTTATCAGTTTTCATTCACCTAAGGGAATACATGGAAAAGAATACAGAAAATCTGGCAGCGCTTCATAAAAATTTAATAAATCTTTGAGGCAGGTTTTAGAGTACAAGAAACATGAGACTTGGAATAATAACAATCTCAGACTAGGTATAAAAAGACCCAATGTTTCAATTGTTGACATAAAACAAGAATAGAGTATCCTACCTTTTGATAGTGCTTTTGTCTCTGGAACAACATCCCCAGTAGCAAGGTTAATGCGAGAAACATAACTTTGACCAATACTTGCCATAATCTCACTTAGCAGTCTTGGGACCAAAGTTCTATAATCATCTGGAAAAGCTAGCATGCACCTGCAAAAGAAATCAAGACAAATGATTAACTACAGTATGACTGTCACAACTTCAGGGAATTTTTCATTATCACAGAAACAAGAGAAAATACTTGCACAAGACACTCAATTACAAGTAAAATGTTTATCCATGTAAGTTCAGAAAAAATATCATGTCAAAAGAATAAAAAAAAACTAAAAAAAAAAAGAAGAAGAAAGGGCCAAATATAAAGAGCAAACACAGATTTCTCAGTTTCTGTAGTGCGGAAAAAGGGGCCAAACCAAATTCCTTTTTAAACTATCATTGTCAAACCAGATGAGGAGTGAAAATGGTAGGTAGTTTATCCTAACACTCCTCCTTTATTTTCTTTTTATTGCTTACATTGTCAAAGATTCCAATATCTTAGAAATAGAAATAATAAAGAAAATGGGCGAAACCTAATTCTAAATAAAATAGAATTGAAAATGAAATAGTAAATATTCTAAATAAATTAGAATAGGAAATAAATTGAAATATAGTAAAATACACTGAAGGGGACAGATGTAGCCAAGTGGATCAAGGCAGTGGATTGTGAATCCACCATGTGCGGGTTCAATTCCCGTTGTTCGCCAAGTTTCTCAATTTTTTTTAATAAATGGTTGGCTACAAAAGGATTTTTTTTTTTGTGAACGTGTCACAGCTTACTCCTATTTATTTATTTCTATTTGTTTTGTAAAGACAGAATTTTTTTATTCTTTTTTTATCTTCTTCCTGCCATTGCATTATTCTAGCCAGCCTTGCCAATTCAAATTCCTATTCAATGGTTAATGATGTGTAAAAGAATTGTCAGTTGAAAGAAACAAGGTCACTAAGACGAAAAGCTTTCTTCTGCTATTATCTTATTCCACCCATAGTTGCATGAACATGATAATGTAAAAATTGAAGCTAAATTTTTTAAACTTCTATTGATTGCTAAGCTTCAGAGGTTACCCACATGAGACAAGACGAGTCATCTCAAAAGGTACAATGCTTTACCAGAATGATATACCACGAGAAGAGAAGGATTTGTGTCATACCACTTCCACTCTTGTTCAAGGTAAAGCAGCAATTCATCGTAGAAACTCGGCAACCAACTTGAGAATGATACGAGGGTCGTGGTAGATTGATGTCCTTGATTTGGAAGTTTTTCTATTTCATTCTTCTCTCTTGCAAGCTTACTGGCTTGTTGTCTAAACTCAAAATCATCCCATGATTTTTTAATGGATTTTAGATGGACTTTACTGTAATGCATCTCTAAGGACTTGAATCTCCCGATTCTAATGAGAATTCCTCGCATATCTTTGGCAACATCAACCTTCAAAGGTGAAAAATAGGGAATACACAGCATAATTTGTCAAGCATAATATGAAAAAAGAAGTGAAAATTTTGGATTTAAGTGGAGTCTCAGCATATATGTAGTTATATAAAACTTGCAAAGTGGTCATTATAACTACCTTCCTGTTGGTTAATGCATCTGTCAGTCGAGGTTGAACCATAGACTCTAGTCTGTCTTCTAATACTTCGAGCTGCTTCCTAACATTGGCAAATTCTGCAACCTGAAAATTGCAAATTATTCATAAATAAGTTGCCTTATTAAGTAGGGATTTATAAATATCAAAGCTGAAAGCAAGTCCTTGCACATTACTTCACCAACTGCAGACAAGCAATGCCTCATGTTAGCCAAGGTTTCTGCTACTCGTGGAAGATCACCAGTAGCAAATACATCCTCCACTGTGGAACTTAATTGAGTTAAGCCAGCAGCATCCTGTTCATTATTTGACACAATAATTCAGTATTGCCAGACTCTCGAATAGGATATTATAACTATTTTAGATTGAGGAAAATGAGGAAAAGATTTGATTGGATTGACATATACCTGCAATGTGTCATACGCAGATTCCATTCTCCGTTTGACAGTATCAATCTTTGCAAGGGTAGCTATGGACTCTGCAGATGATCCCTCAGCCTATCACAGAAACTACACTAGTTCAAATTCCTTACTCCAATTACTAATTTCACTAATCAGCATAACTTGAATCGCGAATGCGACATTCGAATCAATAGAAAGACCAAAAAAAAATGATCAGTGACCTTAATGATCTTTTGAAAAATGGACGCAACGGAGGAGCGGAGGGAGACGGCGTCATCTCGGAGACGAATGACATCACGATTGGCTCGGGGAACTCGCAGAAGTGCCCCGGCACTCTGTTCTTCCAGGGAGGCGTCGATCTCCTCATACACCATCTGAAGCTTCATTTCCAGATCCACCAGGTGCTTCTCCAGAGGGTCGTCCGGGTGCCGAGACTGGCAAGCTGAGTTTATCCATTTCTTAGGTTCGAATTTCTCGTCGGAGAAGGAGCTCAAATCTACCATCATCTTTTCAGATCACGGCGTCGCTGCCTTTTCCTCCTCTGCTCCCCTGCGTCAGTCTGTTGTGTCCAACGATTGGAAAATTGGCAAATTTCAGTATGCGCCCCTGAAGTTTTCAGAAAGTTCAACTTACTTCTAAATTTCTTGGGAAGTATTTTTTAAAACCTCGCTCTTATAATTTCATCCATGATCCCCCTGGATGTTATAAAAATGCTCATATGTTAAAGGGTTTAGGCCTGACCCTTGGTTCACGGCCCAAGCACTTAGGTCCGGATATTGTGCAGGTCACTGACATTTAGTTTCTTAAGCTTGATGGGCCAACTGAATAACTTGGACCAAGTCTATGGGCTTTACTATTGCCTTTCCATTTGGATTAAGGCTTCTTGCTCCATCTGTATTATTACGTAAAAAATTTATTCAAAAAATTGATAATATAATATTTTAATTTTTAATGAATTGAGCCAAGTTTTTTAATTAAAATATAAAAAAATTAAATTAAAATAGTTAATTTTGAATGGAAGGACTATTATTTATTACAGTCGATCAATTAAATTTTTTAATTTTCTTATCTCTATTTATAATTTATGTGAACTCATTTTTCCTTGTCTCTATTGAGGCTCGGCATCTTTCTCTTGAAAGAATCCATCTGTCACAAGTGAACCAAATCATTTAACAAGAAAAACAGAGACAATTAAATTTAAACAACAACAAAAATAAAGAGTAGTATTACTTGTTAATTGTAATCCCATTTCATATCCGTCCGTTTCCTCTTTGCCCAACGACAAGCCACGAATAATATCCATTTTGGCACCCAGTTTTAGATAGATCTCCATGATTTGATGGTGCGAACTGCTAGCATCTGAAGCCAAATCTTCTGTACACATACTGTGTTACACTTCAATTCTTATTATGTAGATAAAAATTAATTTATATGTAGTATTTAATTATTTTTTATAAATATATTTTATATGTTAAATTATAAAATGATAATTCTACAAATATTTGATTTTTTTGAAAATATTTATTAAGTTTTTATTAAAGTAATCGAGAATTCTCAAATCATCTGAATGGAAAGATGGAAAGTTACAGATCAATCTTTTAAAAAGAAAAAAAAGAAAGAAAGGTACAAATTAATCGCGAAGTGTCCATCTTCCTTATTATTATACTAAAAATGGCCAAAGTTTTCATAACTCATTCATTCATTCCTGTCTGTCCTGATTGAGTTTTATTACCCCATGCCATACAGGAAACACCAAATCATATCAATACTACACAAAGGGACCAAAAATCAATTATTTCCGTTTGCTTCCACATTATTGATTATACGGGAAGTAACCCAAGGGCAGACAGATAGGTGGATGAGAAAAATTTGGAATAAGGAAAATATATCTAAGCAATCCAATCATTCTTTACTAGGAAACTTCCCAACAATTTCCTCAAATGTCCCCATATGAAATCTAGTATCCTCTATAAATAAATATATAATATATATATATATATACTACAAAAAAAATTTGGACGGACCATGATTTGTCTTGAGATAGATGTGTCTTAATCCAACACAAAACAAAGCTTGAAGGCTTGAAGGTTCTATTAAATTAAAAAAAATAAAAATTTTAAAAATTCTATGATAAATTGTGAATTTATTACGTTCACATAAATATAATGGTAAAAGATTTCGAGTGATTCAAAAATTTTAGAAAGTCAAATTTTGACTTCTCAAGTCATCAAAAGGTTCACACATCTCCTTGTCATTAAGTTTCATTAATTGAATCCCTTCGAAGACATTTTAATGGATAGAGAGTGTATATATCATAAGTTTCAAGTTCGGATTTTATCCATACTCTCTTGAATTAGTATAATATTGAAATGCCTATGAGTTGATCCGAATTGAGTTTAAAAAAAAGGGTTTCATTAATTGAAGATAAAATTCAATCCTTAATTTTTGCTCTTTTTTTTTCTTCTGTATCATTTTTATAAATCCTAATCTCCTTGCTTCTAACTTAGTTTAAGCGGCTTCGTATACGAAGAATCAATTCAATTATTAAAAACTCTAGAGCAGGTTTTAAATGTCACATTATTATTATTTTTTAATATTTTTGTGTTTGAAATTGAATTTTTTTTTTGAGTCATCTGAAACGGAATGTCTCATTTCTTAAATTAGATAAAATTGCTCGAAGAAAATTAGCATTATAACTTAAAAATGAATTAAGTTAATATTTTTTTTTTAAAAAAATATAAGTTAAAATAAGACATCCAATTCTAGACAAAGGGAGTATTTTAATTACTATTTTATGAGTTTGAAACTTCATATTTTATACTTATGTTGTCCAAACACAAACTTTGTATTTTGATATATTCACTTTTTTCAAAGTTAAAGTTCAAATTTTACGAACAACCTATTTAATTAAAAAAAAAACTTTCTCCGTCAATAAATATAAGTTATCAATCATCATCTAATAAAAAATTCAAAAAACATTTTTTCTTAGAGATATTCTGATCAGTTCGTAATTTAAACTAAAAATCTATAATCTACACGCTCACCACTCCATCCACTGGAGTATTATCGAAAGGATTTTTTTTTTCTTAAAATGTCTTTGAATCAGACTTTAAAAAAAAAAAAATTGAACCATTTCGATATATCATTAAAATAATAATATAAATATAATAAAAACACCTTTAATTACCTAATTAACTAATAATAATAATTTATAATCAGTGATCAGAAAAGCGATGAAAATAATTGATATTAAGTGACGATGGGAGTATATTTTAGAATTTCTTTAATTTAAATAGTTATATCTTAATATCCGAGTAAATAACAAAAATAATCATTCAATTTCAAACAAAATGAGTACATACACTATCATAGAATATAAAAATAAAGTTCATACATTTAAATAACCAAATTTATTAACAAACAATATTCGAATATCCAATTTAAAGATAAGTATGAATTAATTTTTCAAAAATATTATTGAAAAAAAACAAAGAAGTTTACCCTCAGCCGACCAAGCCCTCCTGATCCAGGTTAATCAAGTTCACTAAAGCTCAATTTTAAAAATAAAAAGGAAAGGGCATAATAATCGTTTAAGGTCAAATTGCCTCCTTTGGGTAGGGGCCACAGCTAAGCATACAGGCCCCTTGGCCTCTGGTATAACCTCATACAGTATTCATTAACTATAATTGCGGGGATATTTCACTATTCTTTTAGTCTCAATCAAATAAACCCCAAATAATTGGGTGATTTCTTGGTTTTCTGTTTGGGCTTTCTTATCCCCTCCACTATCCCGTTTAATTTATTTGGCCCATAGATAGAGATCTGTTGATTCCGACAAGCATTGAATCGGGAGCCAAGAATCCACGGCCACGTCGACGGCCGTTCAAATGTTCTTAACCAGAAATTCCACGTCTCTAATTAGGTTGAAAAAAGTGAGATATGCCACGTGGGATTGAAGTGGGCCAACCATGACGGAGAAGAATCAGAGAATATTCACAACGCGAAAAGAATTATGCCGTTGGGTATGCGAATATCCATTTTCGAACAAAGCCTCCGCCAATTGCCATTATTAATTCCAGCGGAAGTCTGCTGCTTTGTATTGACAATTGTAACCCTCAATTTACTCTTTAACCGTATGTTCCCTCTAGACAGGTTTTGACAATAAATTGACGAAAATATCCTTTTAAACTTTATAATAATCCAATATCAAGGAGAGGAAAATCCTAAGATCAATTCTCGGCCCTGGAAGGAAAGGGATCATGGCTTCTTGAGGAAGAAATCCAGGTGAAGACGTACTGTTCTCTTTGCTTTATGTACAAGGCTTTTCTTTGCTTCTCTTCCGGCTGAGAATTTTTCCAGAATCCCCTTCAGATTAAAACCTACATCTTGCATAATTGATTTTTTAGTTATCTATTGACAATGATTCTTGGCACTCACGAACATGTAAAATTAGTTCAAACCTACTCGTTGGCAATCCCTGGAGACGGGGGTTGATGAATTTCTTTGCTATGTAATTATTATTATTATTCTTATTTCCTCTATCTGAAATTAAATATCTCATTATGACTTGTATAAATTTAAACAAATGGATTAATTTGGTTCATTTTACACTTAACAATACTAGGGATGACAAAACTATCTGACCCGATGGGTATCCTTCCGGGCTTGTCTCATTTTGCACCTGACCCATTTTAAAAGAGAATAAGTATGGGTTTTAAAGGAGGGATCTGTGCACAGATCAGGTCGAGCCTGGGATTGACTAGTGACCTGACCTAACCTTACTTGACCTGTGGCCAAATACATATTTTAATTTTATTTTATAAAAATATATTTGATACACTTTTAGGTTTTAGTCTTTTACTCTAACCCTTCACGATCACAATTCATTTCTCACTTTTACAAAACAACAGCTCGCAACCAGCTACTTCAGGGAGTAATCACCCAGGCCTGTCGTAGCCATGTTCCGTTGAAGTCAAAGTTGTCCTCTCCTCACTCCTCCGTTGTCCCTTGATTCGTTGAAGCAACCCAACGCTATCAAGTCCATCCCTGTTATCCATTGTGCTGTGGGTCACTGTTGTGATTGCTGCCAACTTGAAGCCTTCAAGCTTCACAATTCAACATTTCAACTCCTTTTCACAGTCTTAACTCTTGAGGCTCGAATCTGTTCGCTATCCGTCGACTTGTTGCCGTTGCTCCAAGTCTTCGACCAGCGTAGCAGAGGTCAGTAGACATAGTAATATTTTAATATATATTTTTTAGACAAAGTTGACCTTGAACACAACTTGATCACAGTACATGTTGAAATAGTACACCGAATTAAGCCAGAAGAAAAGCTTTGTTACCTTTGATTGATGTTGGTTTTTGATTGATTGCATCTTGAAAAGATATGCTTCTACTAATTGATGCTCAATTTGTGAATAGGTAGACATAAGACTTGTATTGGAGGTATTTAATTTTTGATGGTGCACTAGTCTAAGATGAATTGGAAATTTGGAATTGCATTTAATTATTTCATCTTTTATATTTCTAATTAAATGTGAATGTTATATTTGTAATTTAAAATACAAGAAGATTGAGAGAAGTGATGATTCAAGAAATTGCAAAATCAAGTATAACTTTTAATTTGCTTTATTTGTTTCGAACAATTGTATCTTTATTGTAACTTGAATTTAATTGGCAAAGCTATTATGCTTATTGGAACATTAGGATGTATTTTGTATAAGTGTGGAACTATTGTGAATTTTCTTTAATTTGAAGTTGGAACTATGTATTAAGACTTTTAATTTTACCTAAATTTATTAAAGTGTGGAACTGATATGAATTTTATTTACAATTTTTCCTGAATTTTTTTTTTTTTTTTTGTTTCATTATTGAACAGGTTAGGTTGACCCACTAAAAAAGTTCGGAACAGGTAAATATGGGACATGACAGGTTTTATAGGAATAAGGCAGGGCAAGTCACAGGCCTAAATTAAGAGACCTATAGTAGGTCACAGGTCAGGCCAAGCCTGACTTCAGGGCAGATAGGTCAGGTTTGGGTTTTTAAAAACTTGTCCTGACACGCCACATTGCCATCCCTAAACAATATCAAATTTTCAAGAAAATTTTAAATAATTTAGGAAATTGAACATTTATTTTTGAACAACTAAAAATAAAAATGTAAACATTTAATCTTAGATGAAAGGAGTATTATTTACAAGTGATTTTTCGATCAACTTTATACACATATCTTGATTATTTCATTTAGAATTGACTCACCTGGATGAATTCATACTTATTAGATTAACTAATCAAAATTAAAGTACGCAAGAGATCTAGTGAAGAAAGAATCAGACCATGAGCTGCTCATGAAAATCGACAATGTTTTAAAAAGCAAGTGAATGATAACATTGAGGAAGTGGAAAAAAAAATGAAGCGTTAAAATTGACCCAAAACCAAAATGACACCCGTCATTCGTCACCTTAGCTTATGGAGCTTTGCCGTTACGCAATTGACATATCGTATCTTTCCTTTTCTTTTTTTTTTGGGTCACAAATATAAATTGTCCTTCGCCCCGGGATGACAACAACAATTATGTTAGTAAATTAGAAGTGTTTCATCCATTAGGAGACCGACCATGTCGGGATTAAAAATAATAATAATAAAAAAAAATAACAGATATGAGTGTGTCCTGACAATGCTTTGTTCATGCGTAACTTGTTAGTTGTTACTCTCCCATTTTTAAAATAGAAAATTCATATCGTCATTTTTAAGAATATTTTATTAAATTAAATATATTTATTTTTTGAATAAATGCAATTAATTTTAATTTAAAATATTACCAATAATTTTCTTAATTGGGATTAAGTCATCTCCTTCATTTAAATGATTTATACATTCTCCTAATTTATGAATTTCTCTACTAACCATATTTTTATAAAGATAATTTGATAATTTTAATTAAATTTAAATACACTTAATAATTTTTACATGCAAACGGAAAGATTATATTAAATAAGTTGTTAATGACATTTATTCATCAAGATATTCAAGTCAGGAATTAATTAATACTCCTTCCTACTTCCTATTTCTTCTTGATGCAAAGAAAAAAAGAGTAGCAGATAAACAATTGTTCGAATTTAGACTTTTTAACTATTAATAGATTACTATATACATATAGAGGAAGTAGGATGTAAGTAGAATACAACGGGTGGAATAGTGAGCACAAATCATAGGTTTTGAATTCAAATCTCACCAACATCCCTTTTAAATTAGCATAATTTCGATATACATGTAAATTGACCGAACACAGGAAAAAAAAAATAGTATAGATTGTGGAGAAATATGTTTCTTACATGAAACACCAATCCAAAAAAATGTGGATTAGATTCTCAAGTCTAAATGCCCTTTTGGAAGAGCTTTGTTGTCTCTCTCATTTTCAATGGGAATGGACTGATATATTCCAAGTGTGAAGTGCGTGATACGATACCCGGTGCCCATCTCCCACCTCTGGTTAATTACAACATTTTGGATTTTGTTCATTCCTAAAATTGCCATATCTTAAGATGTTGTCCATAAGTTAGTTGATAATGTAATTTCCATTTAGAAATATTAAAATTGAAAACATAATAAATTTAAATGGATAACATAAATAGAAGTTTAAAGTTATGTATACAAATATTTTATATTGAGTTTAAGTTTGAATTTTAATTTGCTCTCTTCAGAGATTAAGTGTTTATTTTGACTTAATTTAAAATTTACAAGTGTATTTGATTTTTTAAAATTATCAATCTATTTTTCTCCATGACATAATTATCGATGAGATATTTGGTTAATTGATGTAAATCTTTAAATTAAATGTGAGTTAATGATATTTTATATTAAAAAATTAACCTTTTCTTTTTAGACTCGACATTTAATTACATATTCTTTAAACGGAAATAAAAACATTTAATTTCATAGGAAAGAATTGAAATTTTGAAATATTTTTTTTATTAGATAAATAAAGCAAGGGAGCTGGATTCAAATTGAGCCGTACAATAAAAAGAAAGAGGGAGAGAGACATAGCATATTCCATATGATATGCTGCTAGGTGCGAACTGCGAAGGAAAAGGACCCGAGGGAAAACGAGTTGATGGAAACCCGAAAATCGAAAGGGAGAAAATAAGAGGGGTCAAAATGTCAACTTGCTTAGTCACGCGTGATAACGGAGCCGTGAAGGGCAGACCATCAATTAGCAAATGGCACCAACTTATGCAGGGACAATAAAGGTATTCAACAAAATGAAGAACCATGTTCACAGCGGCGACCATCCAGTCATTAAAAAGGAACTCCCGCCCCTCACGCATTCCTTCGTATCGGACAAGCTGACGTCCTAAGCCTCTCTGGTTTTTGTTAAGAAACTTGAAAAAAACTGAGTTTCGTTGATAAGTTCAGAGGAAGAATCTCCGGAGTCCACAAAAAGTGAAACTAGGTTTCGTTGTTCCCGGGATTTGAACAACGTAAGTTTTTCCAGAATTGCTTGAGGATTTATTATGGTTTCTATTCTAGCTTTGCTTTATTGATGTTTGCTTGGTTTATCGATTATCGATTGTTTTGACTTTTGAGCTTTGGTTCGGACAGTCACTCCAGAATCATCTAAATAAGCCGTTATTACGATTGGGGTTCATTCAGGAATGAAATTCTGGAATTTTAAACCTTCGTTTTGGTTGCTGAATCCAGACAATGAAGATTTAACTTTTTTTCCCCCTTTTTCACATGCATTTTGAGAATTGCTCCGTGTTAAGATATTGCCTTTAGAGCCGTTTGCACCAGGATTGGTTTCTTTTTCTCTAGTGAAGGTGACAGCTTTTCTGACAGTCATGGAGTAGTAATTTCTATTGATCTCAACGGGCTCTCTGAATTTTGCCTAACATGTGTTCTTTGTTTTTGTTCAATCTTCGGTTCATTCCCTTTTGCAATTTTCTCCTTTCTAGAGTTTATTATCACCGGAACCGCAGACTGCACTCATTTTCATTTATGGATTTTTTTTGTTGACATCATGGTCGATGTCTTCAGTTAAATCCACCAGCCGCGGATATTTAATGTTTGTTTAATCAACTATACACTTCTTGAAAAATTAACATACTATGTATGTTTATTGGAAATTTATTTATTTTAACTTCATAAAGTACGATTAGTGCGTGCACTACCTCGATTTCATCAATATCATAGAAATTGGATCATTTTTTAGTCGAAGTAATCTGGTTTTCTCAAGGTCTTAGCTTGGCGTGTATATTTCTTTACTTTCTTTGAGAATCCATTACTTGTACGATATATGCAGAATTCGTCCCATTTCATCCGTTGACTCTCTCATCGTATATTTTGCTTTGATGATTGAATATATTGGCTTAGAATTCATGTTTTTGATAATTAATCCATTTCTCATATGAATATTTGTCATTTGTTTCAGGTTGTTTTTGGATTTATTGGAGAATTGTTTCAGAGTTTAAACTAGATTAATGGGTTCCCTTCCAGAATCAGTAATTGAGGAGAATCAGAGAAAGCCTCCAGGAATTCAATTTATTGAGTCTAGGAAGAAATCGGTCCTATCTTTCAAGAAATATCAAGCAATTGTCCTAATTGTGACATTTTTTGCTTATACAGCATATCACGCCACTAGAAAAACTACCGGCATTGTTAAAAGTGCTCTTGATCCTCAATCGCCGACTAAAGCCAACAAATTACCATGGTTGCGGGAAAAAGGTTGGGCACCCTTTGATGGTATAGATGGCACGGCTTTGCTCGGCGAACTTGATGTTGCTTTTCTTTTTGTGTATGCAACCGGTATGTATTTCTCCGGTCATGTGGGAGACAGAATGGATCTCAGACTATTCCTGACTGTGGGAATGGTCGGAACTGGTTTTTTCACTGCCCTCTTCGGTTTAGGATATTGGGCTAATATCCATATCTTCTATTACTATTTGGTCCTCCAAATGTTGGCCGGATTATTCCAGTCTACAGGGTGGCCTTCAGTTGTAGCAATAGTGGGCAATTGGTTTGGGAAGAAGAAAAGAGGACTTATAATGGGAATATGGAATGCCCACACATCTGTTGGGAACATTACAGGCTCTATTGTTGCTTCAGTTTTACTTAAATACGGATGGGGCTGGTCTCTGACTGTTCCTGGTCTAATAATTACTTTCATTGGTTTGGTCGTTTTCCTTTTCTTGCCAGTTAGTCCTGAATCTGTTGGGGCAAACAAGGATGAACTGGAATTTCTCTCCTCCCCACAGAAAGAAGGGGAGGGAGTAACCGAACCACTCTTAGGATCAGAGACTGAAGAGAAAGAATCAGCAGTTGGGTTTATTGAAGCATGGAAAATTCCCGGAGTTGCCCCTTTTGCTCTTTGCCTTTTCTTTGCTAAATTGGTTGCTTATACATTTTTGTACTGGCTTCCTTTCTACCTTAGCCACACAGGTAATTTAATTCCCCATTTATGCAATTCATTGGTATAGATTTCTTCCGTGACATTGTTGTATCAATTTGTACTTCAAAATCCTTTCTTAACTCCAACTCTGTTCTTCATGTTACAGCTATTGATGGCAAATACTTGTCTAGTGAAGATTCCGGTAACTTATCAACATTGTTCGATGTCGGAGGTGTGGTCGGAGGGATCTTAGCTGGGCATATCTCTGACCGTTTAAATGCCAGAGCCATAACAGCAGCAAGTTTCATGTATTGTGCTATCCCGGTTCTATTCTTGTACAGAAATTACGGACACGTCTCTATGCCCATGAACATCATCCTCATGTTGATTACCGGATTGTTTGTGAACGGACCGTATGCTCTTATCACAACTGCGGTTTCGGCTGACCTGGGAACACATAGTTCGCTGAAAGGCAACTCCAGAGCCCTGGCAACCGTTACGGCAATCATTGATGGAACAGGGTCAATTGGGGCTGCCATTGGACCCTTGTTGACTGGTTACATTTCAGCTCAGAGTTGGACAGCAGTTTTCACAATGTTAATGGTGGCTGCTTTTATAGCAGGATTGCTTCTCAGTAGGCTTGTTGTGGCAGAGGTGACTGCAAAGATTCAAGAATCAAGGTCACGGGATACTTCTGGATTAAGTCCTGAAGTTGTTGCTGAAGTGTGATTAATTAATTGACACAGAAATATGATGAGAACAATCATTTGTAATGTGTGATATTTTCTCCAGCTTTGATTTCTCTGCCTCGGATCATGGGTATGATGAAGTGAAAAATCTTTGAATTACTGCTGTCACTAGAAAGAACAGAAGAGGGTGTTGTTTGATATCCTTCTTCATGGAAGGAACAGAAGGTTTCTACCTTTGTACAGTTTTGTAAACATACTGAATTACTGGTAGATTATTGAAGAAATCGGGAATAAATCAATACGGTTGTTCAATGTCTTTTTCTCCCTAGTTTCATGAATAGATATCTATTTCCGTCTTGAGTTCTCTGGATACGGTCACATTCCAAAAATAGCTTTGGCTGTAAACAATAAACGTACAGCCTGCTCTGCCGTCTGTACCAATTCTCCATTTCTTTATTTTTAAGAAATGCTGAATAAAATATTTTTTTTGGTTTTTTTTCCAATTTATTGCAAATACTCTCTTTGTACAAGATAGTTCGAGTTGTTAGCATCTTCTTATGCAAAATAAAAATATTTAAATACAAATTTGACATATCTAAAATATTATTATCTTGGTCATTTATTTTTTAAATAATAAATGAAATAAAAATAAAAATTAATATAAGATTATAAGAAAAAATATACTATCACCTTCCAAAATTAAATGACTAATTTTGATTTAAAAAAACGTTTTAAAAAAAAAGTTTGATTTAATTTATTTTTTTAACATTATTTAATCGTAGAGAAAGTCGAAAAAGAAGGTTTAAATTCAAAGAAAAGTGACGGAATTGAAGAAAGATACCTCATGTGGTGCCTTTTCGAGGGTCACCAGGTTATATTCCTCGTTGCCCCTCTTCCCTTTTAAATTTTATCACTTATAAGGCTAAGAATTGGCGGATCCCCACCATTAGTATCTTTTACAACCATGAAAAGTGGGTGGTAGGAGAATAACCCGGTACGGTGCCGCAATGCCTAAAATAAAATGGCGAGCGTAATCCACGACACGACAAGGCTGATATGGAATCCACGGAAAAGTGAAAACGTAAAGCTTTGGGGACCCTTAACCAAACTGACTGCTCTTACGTGAATTGGTTGGGAATGGAATGTACTGAATTTTCACAAAACTACCAGCTCTTTCAATCTTGTCCGGTTTGAAAATTCTGAGATAATTTTGTCTAAATCGGCTTTAAAAAAAAAAAAAAACAATTTTAAGAATATCTGGACAAACCATGATTTATCTTGAGATAGATGTGTCTTAATATAACACAAAACAAAGATTGAAGATTCTATTAAATTAAAACAATATTTTTTAAAAAAATTCTATGATAAATTGTGAATTTATTATGTTCACATAAATATATTTTAGAGAGTCAAAAAATATAATTAAGAACAATTATTTCTTATTTATCCAATTTCTTACAACATTTCACATGTTATTCATATGTAAAAGTAACTTTTCAATCATCTCTTTCAATTAAATGATTTATACATTCTACTTATTTATGAATTTCACTACTAACCATATTGTTACAAAGATAATTTGATAATTTTAATTAAATTAAAAGAAACTTAATAATTTTTACCTACAAACAGAAATATTATAATAATTAAGTAGTTAATGACATTTATTCATCAAGATATTCAAGCCATGAATTAATTAATACTCCTTCCTATTTCTTCTTGATGCAAAGAAAAAAAGAGTAGCCGATAAACAATTATTTAACAGTTCCTTGAATTTAGACTCTTTAATTATTAATGATTTACTATATACATATAGAGGAAGTAGGACGTAAGTATAATATAGTGTATGGAGTAACGAGCACAGATCATATGTTTTGAATTCGAATTTCATCAATATCCCTATTGAATTAGCAGAATGTTAATATGAATGTAAATTGACTTGATACAAGGAAAAAAAAGAAGAAGAAGTATATTATAGATTGTGGAGAAATATGTTTCTTGGACGAAACACCAATCCGTAAAAATGAAGAGAAAAAAATGTGGATTAGATTCTCAAGTCTAAATGCCATTTTGGTAGAGCTTGTTTGCATCTCTCATTTTCAATCGACGATGGACTTATGTATTCCGCGTGTGAAGTGTGTGACACAATACCCGGAGCCTATCGCCCATAAGTTACAAACATTTGGATTTTGTTCATTCCTAAAATTGCCATAGCTTAAATTGTTGTCCATAAGATAGTTGATAATGTAATTTCACATTGATTATCTTGGTATTTTATAATTGTCATTCTTTTTCCTTTATATTAAATGAAATAAAAATTAAAATTAATATAAGATTAGAGGGAAAAAATACTATCAAATTCCAAAATTAAATGGATAATTTTGATTTAGAAAAACTTTTAAGAAAAGGAGTTTGATTTAATTAATTAATTTTTTTAAAAAAATTAAACATTCAAAATAAAAATAGAAATATTTAATTACGAATTTAAAAATATTAATTATTAATTTATAATTGTAAAATGACTTATTTACAAAATAAGGAAAAGAAAATAAAACTTACTACTATAATTCTTAATGTAAGAAACTCATCTGACGAAAACATGAATTTCATTTTTCCATCTTACATATTTCATCTATCGATAAGTCTCATTAATAACTTATTTAATTTAAAAATTTACATCTATAAAATCGTCGCTAATTAAATTAATAAATTTATAAAAAACAATACTCAAAATGCAATACATTATTTAATCTTTAGATTAAGTTATAAAAAAAAAAAAAAAAACGTATATATTCGAACAAAAGTGATGGAGAAAAAGAAGCGTATTAAATGCCAAAGCAGGTAACAATCGAAGACAGATACCTCATGTGGTGCCTTTTGAGGGTCACCAGTGACCAGGTTATATCCCTCTTCCCTTTTAAATTTTATCACTCACTTATGCGTCTAAGAATTGGCGGATCCCTACCATTTGCATCAAAAGTGGGTGGTAGGAGAATAACCTAAAATGGCAAGCGTAATCCACGACAAGGCTGATATGGATGGAATCCACGGAAAAGTGAAAACTTAAAGCTTTGGGGGCCCCATAACCAAACTGACTGCTCTCACGTGAATTGGTTTGGAATGGAAGGTACCGAATTTTCACAGAACCACCAGCTCTTCCAATCAAGACCCGTTCGAATATTCTGGGATAATTTTGTCTAAATCGGCATTTTATTTTTAAGAATGGCATAGAACATAAAACAAGAGTGGAGCACGTTTGGGGTTTGGGTTCAGATTGTAATTCTTTTGATTAGTTAGTTACATAATAAATGGAGTAAATGGAAATTTCATGGATTAGGACCGGAATGGCAACTAATTCTTTGCACGTTAGTCTTGATTTCAAAATAAATACTACTAAATAAATATTAGAAACAAATACGAATACGAATAGATTATATGTCTATTCAAATCAATCAAATACGAATATTTTGAATTTCTAACTTTCCTGTTAATTTTATTTCTAATCTAACCCTCATCGCCGTTTAAATGCATTCTACCACAAAAGTCCTGGTTCCTGGAACGGGACCCGTCCCTTAATCATGGAGACACGGAGGTCAGCAAAGTCACAATCAGCTGGGCCATGGAAACGGTTACGGTTTTGAATATTGAATCTGATCGCAACACTACAATTCAAGAAGTAACTACAACTACAACTATTATGATTTGACCGCGACTGTTTATCTATCGCCGACTCCTAGGGGCAGAAAATCTGACAGCTCTGGTTTCGAAAAGTGCCTGTTAGCAGTAATGGGGGAGCCAGAGGTTAACAGTTTCTCCATTGTTCATTTACCGGAAATTGTATCATCAACCGAAAACCACGTGGATTCTTCCTTAATTTCCGCGCACCATCAAAATGCAGAAAGATGGGTAACTTAGTAGACCCATTACATATTTTCTTGGTCTCACAGGAGATCAGATCACCGATGGGAGTGCCCAGCTTTCCATATCAAAGTCTTTTGAGGACCCGGTCGCTTATAGGGAAGCTTTACCCCCTCATCACATCCCAATATAAACTGACCGGATGATAATAAAAGAGATTGTAATAGCATGTCATTTCTAAACTAGCTCTATACCACAAATGTTCATCAGTTTGACAACTTACCATCAATTATTCTTGCATCATTTCAAAACCAGCTCTATAACCTAAATATTCATCAATTTGGAAACTCTAGAGAAGTTTGAGTTAAATGCTTCCAGAATCCAGAAAATTGGAGATTATTTACAAAAAGACCAAGGAAAAAGGACTTGAAATACAGTCATTGGACATTCATACGCTTCCCCATCTGTTCACTCTGCATGAAATCAAAGCACTACCCATGGAGTTTGTGTAATTCATTAACAATTAATCATCATGAAAAATAGAAAGATATTTGCTCTCTTCCATTGATCTGATAATTGACTGACTGACTGACTGTCACATAAATGTAAAAATGAGGTATAATATTTAAGAATTTGGTTGCAGAACCCAGTCAGCCACCCCAGCGAAACACCTTCTGAATGTTAATGCGAGTATAACACAGCCAGTAGCAACAGATGAATGAGTATCAAAGTACACATTCTTCGACATTTCACCATCTCTACCACTAAACAACCTTAATAATGGAAGGATCAAATAAAACAACTAAGGTCAATTTTACTTCCCTAACAGCTGAAATACATTAGAATATGACCAACAATTGCAGAAAATAATTTGAACCTCAACAATCATGAGTAATGCCAAATGCCGCAAACCACACGTTCATAAGAGAAATAACTCTATGAATACAATCTACTAGAAATCATATGAGAAACCATGTAGTAACCTGAAATGCTTCACTTTTTGGCATCAGAAGTTCTTTCATATTATAGAGCTCCAAAACCAGGTAACGATTTTTCCATCATTCTAAAACATCACTACTAGGTGATAGACAAATGACTTCAGGAGAAAACATCTATTTGAGGAGATGTGGATATGAACCAGAGGTAACAAACCTAGGATATCACAGAGGACAAACGTGCCAACCATGCCTATTAATGTCATTGAATTCAGAATTAATGAAGATCTTCTAGCCTATATGGCTCTGTGTACCAAACAGAAATGATCAGCCTAGATTTTCAACCTGGGAGCAGAGACGGATAATCCAATTTTAGGACCAGGAAGAAAGTTTAACTCCTAATAGAAGTTTTTCAAAAAAAGCCACAAAAAGAGAAGGAATAGAGGAACAAAAGCGAATTAGCATGTATATATAAAAGCTCACTGATTAGGTGCCCCAAACCTTGCCATTTGTCAAGAACCTGCCCCTTTCAAACAGATTCATGAAAAATTTTATCCAATTTTAGAAACAAAACAAATACAGAGGAGCATTTTCCAATTTCTTCTGGTAATATACCGCACTGAGTAACTCTTGCTAAACCTTTCCCCCTTCTTAGCTCTGAGCAATAATAAGCCATGTCTTAATTTTGCCCAGTCAAGCCTCCCCTCTGACTGGTTAAATAAAACGACTCCCACATTAGTCTGCTCAAACAAGGATGTACTCAAATCATCCATCAAAAAAGTTCTTAAAACAACAAGAAGATCAACGCGAACTTAATAGCAGGAAAGAAAGCTGTCATGTATCATTCAGTGTCTCAAAAAGATCATCTTAACTGAGTGGAGATCCATACTTCCAAACTTATTAGTAATGTCACATTATACAATTTCTGAAGATTGAAGGACATAATGTTTCTAGTTGCTCTTCAACCAATGTATATTGCTAAAGTATTAGATCAAAGTTTGCGGAATTTAAAAATTATTTGCTTGTCTTGATCAATAGTGTCGAGATGAACAAGACGGATTTCAAGTACACAAACAGAATCAGAGACAGGACTATCATATGATTTTGACAGAATTTATTAAACAATGAATATGGCAATAAAGATAGAAGAATCATTATGAAACAAACTGGTTGAGTTTCACCGTACAATAAAGAATAATCAATGACAATAGAGGAATTAGAAAAGGATTTTGAAGCAGTAACTTATACCCTCTCTGCATTAAACTGCTTTTTATTTATCCATAAACGAGACCTGGATTTTACATGTCACCAGCACAAGCGGTTAAACAAGAAAAAGACGCAAGCAGATGTTTTAAAAGTATAACATTCACAAAACTTGCGAATCAAAGGACTTGGGAATTTCTCAGCATTTCTGTCTAGTCACTCCATGTCTATTTGCCTCTCCGCATCACCCCACCCATTTCCTTACTGGTTTTCTTTGTCAGATTAGTTGTCTTTGTGTACTATAGAAAAGCATCATTACAAATCTTCGGTATATGAGTGCCAGTTGATGTTGCAGCAAAAGAACATTATGAAAAGAATCACCATATCTACAGTTAGAAGACAGATATCCTCTCCACCTAAGCATTCCTAATGCCTTTGAGCAAATGAAGAAATCGAAAGTAGAAAATTCACTTAAACTGTAGTCCGCTACAACTTTTCTCAACAGAGGGTTTAAAAAAAGAGAAAACCTGGGCCTGGACCGTAGAACCAGGGCCCCCTGGACTAGACATCGTCCCCGGGCTTCTTAGGCCTGCGATATTTTTCTTCAACTTCCTTAGCACGAACGAGGAAATCGTTGACTACCTTCTTAATATTAGGGACGGCATAATTCTGGGCTACGTAGATTCCGAAGACGGTGCCTGCTATTAGTGGGAAACTACCTCTTATAATCCCCATCAATATCCCAATCCCTTCTGCTCCGCTCTTTTCTCTTACAACGGGTTGTGGAAAAAAAATTAGGGTTTAGCAGTGTAAACAAACCAACAGTGGCGGCTACGGGATTTGGCCGGTTGACCCGAAAAGCGCGCCAGGCATTAACAGAATCTATAAATTATTACATAAAAGCAGAGACAATCTCTCTGTAAAAATATTTTCTGTCAAATTAGTATTTTGAATGACGGTTGAATTTCCTTAATAACAGCTATTGAATTTTTTAAAATTCTTCATTTATCAATCATTTTTTATAAAATATCTAAAACTCTTCATTTACTTTTCTTTTCTTTCTCTATTTAAAATGTCTATTCTCTTCTACGATAAATTTTATGCATACAATTTTTTAATAAATTCATTCTCTCTTGATATGGTAAGTTTTATGGATACAAATTTATTATAATATATAAAAGCACAAATTAAAAGTAGAAAATTATAACTTTTTGAGGGTTTTGTAAACTCCTCATTTAATGACCCTTGAATTTTCTTTAAAAACTTTTTATTTATTTTATCATTATCTAAGAGTCTTTATTTTTCATCCCTATATATTCTCTTATATAAATAAGTAATTACTTTTTTTTGTTTATCCTTATCTAAAACTCTTTATCTTCCATTACTATCTACTCTCTTTTATAAATAAGCAATTACTTATTCATTTTGTTCTCTATATATTTTCCAATTTTTAGTTACTTCTTCCTCTCTTTATATTTTCGGTATACTCTCTCTTCGTATTTCCGTATGTTTAAGATTTAAATATGCCTTTATATATATAAATATATATATATTTATATATTCTGATTTATTTGGTTCTAATTTAAGATCTAAATATTTCTTTACCTTCATATCCATCATTTCTCACATAATCAAGCTCTTGTATTGAAGGTAAGGTAAGTTTGTTTTATTTTAGTAGTTAATAAGCAGGTTTTTTTCTATTTATATCTATTAATCAATCATTTTTAAATATTTTTATATAGGTTATGGCCTCAAGTATAAGGATTTTGATTGGTTCTTATCTTTGTCTTTATTTTTTTTATTGTAATTTATTTTTTAATTGTGATTATGGGGTGTCCTGTATCATTATCAATGAGATGTATCAACTCTAGACATTATTGTTTAGTTTTTTTCATAATAAATTTTTTTATTAAAAAACAATATAATATAATAATTATATAATATTTATGTAATAATTTTCATTTTATATATAAAAAAATTTTCAAATAAAAGAAATTAGATAAGACCTGCATTCACAACACTTATAAATAAATAAGTCAAAAATTCTTTAATATTTCTTTATATCTATTAAATTTTGAATAAAATAAAATCATTTATAACTAAAGTAAAATTTATTTAAAAACTTATCAATTTATACATAAAAAAACTTTTGAATTTCTAATTACTAAACAAAGATATTCATAATAAAATTAAAATATAAAACAATCAACATGAGATAAATACAAAGATCATATATTTAAAATATAATTTTTTATTTATTAAAAAATTTATAATAAAGTGCTACGTAGCATAGGGTAAGTTTTATGCATACAAGTTTTTAATTCATAAAATTTGAAGGTAATTGATATTAGATTTTTTTTTCCCATTTCCTTTTTAAGTTCTATCTTCCCATTTTTTTAAAAAAATTGACTGTTTACTTAATTTATGACCTTAATGCAAGAAGAATTATCTCTTCCAAATGCTATAGCAGTCGGATAACCATTAAAGAA
>JAOXNR010000022.1:1069012-1106379 GCA_028571225.1 Parsonsia alboflavescens
CCAACCGTTACCGTAACGAAATTCTTGCTATAGTGCTTATGCAGCCAACTACGCGGAGCAAGAATTCCGTTACGGTAAAGGTTGGAGCGCGCATTAAGGCGCGCTCCGGAGTGCACCTTAGCAAATCCGTATATATATATATATTTACATTGAACTGAGACTGTTTAGGGAAGTTAGTGGGAGTCTAGATTTAAATTATGTTTATTTTTAAAATAGTGAACATTCAATTTTAAGGAAAAAAAGAAGAAGATAAATTCAGCTTCGGAAAAATAGATTACTAGATATTTATACTTATTTAATAATGGAGTGAGATTATAATTTAACAAAATGCATTTGAAACAAATTCAAACAATTATAGAAATAAATGTTTTAAAATTTATATTTCCACCTACAAAATGGGTTAGTATATATATAATATAATATTAGGTTATCCAATAATATATTTATTTCCGAATACATTTTAAACAAGCACAAACAAATTTTTTAATTTGTTGAAAAAGATAAATATTTTTTAAATTTATAATGGCACATACAAAATGTATACTATATATAACCTTTTGAATTATCAAGAAACCACATAAAAATATTAATCTTATGATTATAAACAAATACTGATATTTATAGAAATAAAAATTAATTAAAAATCCTCAATTATTTTGACAACATTAATTTATTTTAAAAATATAAATATAAGTATCTTGAGAATTATTTTTGTGTAAATATATCTATATTTAATTTTTTAGCATGAAGATAAATAAAAAAGATTTTTTTTTTAGAAAAAAAAAAATCTTGAAAAGGAGGGCAAAAAAATAAAAGCAAACGCAAGGACAATCCGAGGCATATATGTAAATAAATGATCGATACGGAGCGCGTCCTTTATAGGCAAAAGACAAAATAATAGTAATATTTCCTGGGAAAAATTATGGTAATATTTCATTCATATATTACTATTGTATTACCGCCAGAAACAGCTAAGTAGAAGATAATTCCTCCGATAAGCGAAGGCTACCAACAAACATTAATTTTGTTATTTTTATGTTATCCCGGGCTTCGCTTTCCCGCAAAAACTGACCCTTCACCTTTCTCTCCGTCTCTCACGTGAAAGGTAAATGCCATCGAATCCATGCGTCGCGCCTTTACTTCAATCGCGTAACATTTTAGGTTTCTGATTTGTGCGATTATTTTATTCCAGTGTTTTTTTCTGGTTCCTTACTATTCTTTTGATTTCCGTTATTTGATCCACGCGGAACTTCTTTTTTTTGTTCATACGAGAATCGGAAGTTCGATGAATTGAAGTTTTGTTCGTCATCAGATTGATTAGATGATCAAGTACTTAAATTCTGTTCGAGCTTTGATGCAAATCCTGATGATATGATTTTGTTGATTCTAGGGTTTCGAGTTCTCCATTTTTGATTTTTTTTTCCATTTCTCCTCTGGCTTTAGTTTTACTAATTCTAATTGATCGTTTATGAATTGGAGAAATGTGAGAGGCGATTTTCATTCCCCCATTATTTTCCTGTTTGATTGGTTTGACGATTATTTGATTCTGAATTTCTCTTTCTATTCTTATTTTTTAGTATCAGGAGACTCGGGCTTACTATCTCTCCTCGCCAGAGATAAACTAGGATTTGACTTGCCTAACTGTAATTTTTCTTTAATTCGGTGGGAAGGACGTTTATGTGTATGCTTGTGTCCACCTCTCTGCCAGTTTACTTTTCATGATTGTGCAGAAAACAAAGTGGTCAATCAAACAAAGAAAAAAGAATTAATTTTCACAAAACTCCGAACTGGAGTTGAGATTTTCCCCTTGAAAAGTTCAACCTGTCTTGAAAATGTAAAAAAGAAAATCAATTTGAACTTCTAGTATTCATGTTCAAAAACGAGTTGTATATTGCTTGCAGTGCATGGTTAAGGCTCATCTCCTATTCATACTGGTATGTCTAGTGAGGTCGTGGCTTGTCTATGCTATTCATTGAATTTTCCTCATAAGATTCTACCTTTGATGCAGGTTTCTTTGCAAGGGGAGGCTTTAGAAGTCAGTACAGCCGTACATACATCCCAATTTTGTTAGAGGCTGCAATCCATTTCCAGGCCAAAGTATCATGTTAAGTTTGCTCTCATGAAACTCTTGGATTTCATTTGCAGTAAAGAATCTGTATTTGTTCCCCATGGGTATGAGTTACTTATCGCTTTCAGCAGTCTGCACGGTGTTGAGCTTTGTTGGCCTTCAGTGTTGGACTACAGTTTCACTTGAGCAACTAAGATCTGATGGATTGATTGGTGATACAATATTAAATTCCGGGGATGCAAGCCATGCATTGGAGTTGCTTTTGGGTTCATATACCACCCTTGCTTTGGTGGCTAATTTTGCACTTAACATATTCGTCCTGCTAATCTTGTCTCTTAAGGTAAATTTTTCTGTTGCATATGCACTCTGAATTGGAGATGACAGGTACCAAGAAATGTTTTACTAATTGTGCTAAGAATACATTTGTTGGTTACCATTTCTTTTACTTGTCTCTAAGCTTAAATGTCAACTTGAGTAATTGTAGTTAAGCTACATAGAAATTATTGTGTCTGCTGGAATTAAATATTTGTAGGAGGCTGGAAAATAAGCTCTTTAGGTGATGCAAAGACGCCAATTGGCAGTCTAGAAAATTTGATTTATTTTCCCTCTGAAAATGAACACCGAATCGCCTAAGGCAGGATTATCGAACTAGTTTGATTTTCTATTGCAGGAGTTCTTTTTTTCCCTCCAGTTATCTGTGTGCTTTTCTATTGGGAGCCAATGTCTCCTTGTCTGATTATCTACTCAAGTTTTGTTCAAAATAGTAGACATTCATTTTTTCTGAAGACCAGAGAGCTTCATTTGAGATGATTCTACATTTGGAATGTTTTCTGAAAGGCTTACATTAATACATTTTAACTTTCTGAGGACTATATATATATATATATATATATATATATATATATATATATATTTTGGTGAAAGGGTACGTAAGTTGAAAATATGACCTTCCTCCGTACAGGAATATAGAAATCGAATTGCAGAGTGGCTTTTTCCAGAATAAATATTTGATACTAAATTTAGGTTTTGTTGGAAAATGGAGTGGTGCCTTTGATGCATAGACTGCAAAAAGCATATAACATCCATTTTCTACATGAAGCATACCTTGAAGCAGAAGTAAATTTGGTTGAGGTGGAAGCAATTGCTATGGCTTTTTGTGTAACCTGTTAGAAATCTTGAGTAAACATTCTTGATTATTGGTGGCTACGTGGTCTACTTTTGAACACTTATAATCAATATCTTATCAGTTGGGAAACTGAGAAATAGTTTTTGAGAATTTTGATTAGAATATCAGTGTTAAGTGCTGACTTGCGTGCTTGAAGCTGCTGCAAGGATTTGCTTATAGGAATCTTTTTAAAATATTTTTGATCACTTCAACTTGAATTTCATTGCTGTATTGAACATTTTATTCCTTTTGCAACTTTGAATTCTCTAGGCAACTTCATCACTTTGTTATGTTATCTGTATTCTATGTTTTGCAGACTCTATTTTTTTCAGAGTTGCACTCAACTGAAGTTCGGAAATTAGTTGAACGGCTCATTAATTATGTTATTTATAAGGTGAGTATTCAATCTCATCTGCAGATTTGTCTTCGCAACCATTGTCTTTGGTATAATTTTAGTTGCTTGACAATAATTTTTTTATTGCGCGCATGGAGTACTTGTTCTATTTTGTATTTTCTATCTCTCCATTTTCATACTTCCTCAACTATTAAGTTGATTATCCTGACAATCTACTAACTTTTAATTATTATTAAGGCAAAATGTTACAATTTTGGTGGTTAATATGCTTAATGTGATCCGGAGAGGGGATAAGTGTGTCAAGTTACAAGGATTTTGCTGTAACCATTAATAAGCCTCAAAGAGATGTGACAGATGTATAATTATTCCCATGAAACATCTTCAATATCCCCCTTTGTCCCTCTTGAAAAAGTATAGAGACTTGTTATTTTTATGGTTTCCCTTTCTTGTTCCAAAAAAATGATTCTTAAAATGTGAAACAAAATGAAGTTTGTGAAAACATTAGTTTTTTCTAAGAGCTGAACTTAAGGCTTGTATATTTATGCAACTGTTGTCAACTTTTTTGGGTATATTTCACTCATGTTTTTCCTCCTCTTTTGAATAAGTTGGGCATATTACACTTTCTTGAACTACCAAGCATTAATATTTGTTTGACCAGTTTTCTGGGAACAAATGCTGGTTTGATTTGGAGAAATTTGTATCATGTTTTCCTTTTAGGGTGCTACAAACTTCTTACCAGATCGAGAATATATATGTATATCATGTTATGTAACTTTGATTTTTGTATACCCTTCAGTCTTATGCATGCAATGAGAATGGTGTTTTTGACAGCAAAACTTGCAAAGTTGATATCTGGAGTATTCTTCTAAATATAAACTATGTGCTGTTCCTATGAATCATACCCCTTGACATATCTGCCTTTTTTCTATGGTTTGACAGGGAACTTTTCTGCCATTGGTGGTTCCACCAACTGTATTTGAAGCAGGGTTATGGTCCATATGGTTAGGTGTCCTCTGTTCTTTGAAGGTAAAATATTCCACCAAGCTGTAATTTATTATGGTTATCTTGTGGATTATGCTGATGTCCTGACTATGAATGTTTCACAGATGTTTCAAGCTTTGGCTAGGGAAAGACTCGAGCGCTTGAATGCTTCTCCTTCTGTGACACCCTGGACCTACTTTCGTGTATATTCTGCGCTGTTACTGGTCTTCTTTGTTGATGCACTCTGGTATGTTTTTCAAGAATCCGTAGAGTTAAAATTTGTTTACTATAGCAATTTTCCTTTGTTTTATTTATTTTATGTTTTGGATTTTTCACCGGTGGAACCATCAATGTGACCACTGAAGTTATACTTTTTTCTAATTTGACCATTCAACTTGAAACTGTCAATTTGACCATTCAACTTTAAAACGTGTCAGTTTGACCATTTAACTTTAAAACGTATTAATTTGACCACTTAACTTTGTGAATTTAACAATTTGATCATTTACCTTCGTGAGATTTGACAATTTACTCATTCAACTTTGTGAGTTTTATCAATTTAGCCATTTAACTTTGTGAAAATTTTCAAAGATTTAATTTTATAATGGTCAATTTGTCAAATTCACAAAGTTGAGTGGTCGTTGACATGTTTGAAAGTTGAGTGGTCAAAATAGAAAAACCATACAACTTCAATGGTCACATCAGTGGTGTGGTTGTGCTGTTTTTCACCTGAATATCTTGTCATTCAAGACTGATTTTCCAACTGAATTTTCCCTGGTTTTTCCACGCTAGTTTATAGAGCAAATTATGGTGCCATAGGTGGAAATCAGTTATACATGAGCCAGTGAAATTGATGCTACCTGATTGCCACTTGCTCTGGGATTTTAGCGTTGGAATTCTTGAATGCCTCAACATGTCAAAATATGTGTTCTATTTTTCTTGGGTTAGGGTGTTTGCGGGTGTTTGAAAGTGATTGGGATGGTATTGCATCATATTTAGTTGCTTGATATTAATTATACCAGAAGATTGACGGCTTTTCACATGTTCTTTTAGGATAAGTCAATGTTTGACAATATACAGCAAAATGAACTCATCGACATTGTTGTTATTATTCTTTGAACCTCTCAGCATTGCTTTTGAGACACTACAGGTATTGTGAAGAGATATTTTGCATTTGTTAAAGAGTCCACTAACAAGTGCCTTCGTGTTTCCCATATCTACTGATGGTTTATGGGATTTCTGTAGGCCATTGTGGTTCATGGTTTTCAGTTGCTTGATATATTGCTGCATTATTCAGCAGGAGATGGTGCAAAGTGCAGGATATCCAAGCTTTTTGACTTTTCTGCTACAGGTGGTCTTTTCATGCATTACGTATAATACTATGCTTGCCTATGGGCTGGTGCCCTACTGTTTTTCATGAGATGTTTCAGCTATATTCTGGCTCCCACACTATATATGGCACTGACTACCCGTATCTATCATATTCATTTATGCTTGTGATATATATTTTTTTGAAGATTGTGACAGCCAATTGCAAGTGTGATGTTGTCAATAGCTGATATGGATGAAGAATATGTCGAGATGTCTTAAGATAATTAGGACCTGGTGAAGTTATGCCAAAATAAGGATTAATCACTTCTTAAAATATTTGTTTTTTATTTTCTTTTTCTTCTCACTGTTCTCTTTGACATTCTACGAGATTCTGAATTTTGTGCATTGCATTCAATGCTGCTGGATGGAGTCTCACATTTAATATTTAACCTGTTTGCTGGATCTAAGGATTTAAACTTTAAAGAAATTTTGCTACCCTTATGTTCATCAATGTGATGAAATTTGTCCTCAATTCTTTCATGCTTTACTCTAATTTATCTATGCAGTTTTTCTGAAGTAGTAGCTTGAATGCAGGTTCATTGTCGGAATGTAAAGGCATTATAGTCCGGAATTTAGGCTTCTTCCTTGACATGATGACCTTTCTAATGGCTCTTGCTCATTATCTGTGTATCTGGTGGCTTCATGGCATGGCATTTCATCTTGTTGATGCAGTCCTTTTTCTGAATATACGTGTAAGTATTTCTATCCCTCATCTTCTTATGCTCTTGTTTCTTTTTTCAAAAGTTGCCTAATGTTATTGGCATTTCCCTTGTCCCCATATTAGTTCAACTTACTCCTATTAAACTTGATATTTCTTCTATGTTTTGGATTCTCAATTAGGCCCTTTTAAGTGCAATGGTTAAACGTATAAAGGGTTATATCAAATTAAAGATGGCGTTGGGTGCCCTTCACGAGGCACTTCCAGATGCAACGTTAGAGGAGCTACGAGCATATGATGATGAATGCGCTATTTGTAGGGTATTCACGACTACTTCTACAACTCCTGCTTATGCAAGCTGACGTGTGTTAATGGAGATTTCATTTCTTCTATGTTATTACATATTGGCAGGAACCTATGGCAAAGGCTAAGAAGCTCCCTTGCAATCATCTTTTCCATCTTGCCTGCTTGAGATCTTGGTATAATGAAGCATATGTGCCTGGAATATATATATATATATATATCTTGCCTTCTATGAAAATATTTTGTTTCTTATAATGCAAAGTTAATCCTAGGTTGGATCAGGGTATGAACGAGAACTATTCATGCCCCACTTGTCGAAAGCCACTTTTTATAGGCAGACTTGAACATGAGGTAAACCCTCATGGCCCAGGTGTTTCAGTTGATGAGCAGCTTGCACGTCAACTCAGTGCTGGGCTTGATCGTCCAAATCTTCCAGGTCAGAGTCTGTCAACAGGAGTGTTTCCCAACCAGACACAGAATGCTATTGACACTGGTGAATGGAGGTCTAGTTCTCTCACTTGGGTTTTATTTTGTTCATTTTCTATTGTTCCAAATGAAAATGCTTTTATCCAGGAATTTTTTGGTGATTTGTGATAATCTGAAAATTACTCTGCAAAGTAATTACAAGGAGAGAAAAGAAAATCAGAATATTATTCCTTCGATTTAGTTAAAGGGATAATTTTGAGATCATTTCTTCTAAATGGAGTAAATGGAGAATGTTACTACAGTAGTTGCCCATTAAGGATTGAATATTGAGCACTTAACTTATTCATTATGCACTTTTCTGATATTTACTCTCAGTACTTGTGGATGCTTTACTCATGAATTTTCCCTTTGCAGCTGGGACTGCTGAAACAAGCATTTTCTTCTCTAGCTAGCCAACTCTATTCAGTAGCATACTTTCTCTCTACTGCATATAATGATTAATATTGATAACTTAACTTATTCATTATGCAACTTGCTGCTTGTGTTGTGCATTTACTGTTCTGTGAAAAGTCCTACTCTGGCATTTCTTTTTTCTGTTCTCTAGTTAATGTCAAATTGTTCTACGTCAGATGCTTAAAACCTTAACTGGTTGTTATGGAGATGAGCAGCATTAATTTGACAGTACACGTGCATCCATAAAGCAATTTCATCAATTTCTCTTCTTTTTCCTTTTCCTTTTCTCAGGGGTACAGGAGTTGATCCTAGGTGGCTGGGCTTAGATGGAGCTGGTCCATCTAGTGGCATCAGATCAGCTGGATTAGGTCGAGTTCAGATGATGATGAGGCATCTTGCAGCTGTTGGAGAAACCTATTCTCAGACTGCCATGGATGATGGTAACTGGAGCCTGTGGCCTACGAATCCCTCCCAGGCTGGAACATCCCACTCAGCTGGCCCTTCTGGTTCTGTGATGCGATATCCTGGAAGTTCTGGTGGTTTGCATGTGAGGTCCGCCTCACGGGTTGCAAATGACAGCATAGCCAATATACTTGCCATGGCTGAAACTGTTAGGGAAGTGCTGCCTCATATTCCCGATGAAATAATTATCCAGGTACAAGTGTTTCCTTTTTGTTTTAACTTTTAAGCTATAGAGTTTGATCTTGCTGATTGTCCTATGTCATGATATGGTAGTTGTCTGATTATAGCTACTGGTAGTTGTAATGAACAAAAATAGGTTTGGCTATTTTTTCTTTTAGTTGTAAATCATCTAGCTGCATGTTCTTCCAGCTCCTTGGATTTCACACTTCTGAATTGTTTGGTTTCACCTCCTCACTTTCTGATCCTACCTGAGGTTTTTTTTTTCCCCTTCTCCTAAGCTGAGTCCTTTTCCTCCATTTCTGAAATGCGAGTGTCTGAGTAAGATGCTGACCACCAACCATCCACTCATATTCACTCATATTCTCTTCGACACTTTGTCAGATGGCTTGTCTTCTGCCTATAAGATTCAGACATGTCAACTATATATATTGGATCTTTCTGTGGCCATGTTACTTTGTGTCATGAGAAACCTATGTAGATTTTGAAATTTGTCTAGTTGCATGACGAGATGTGCTGTGAAGAAGTTATCTTTGGGCTCGGGCTCTCTTGGACACATCTGATTGCTGCCTCTCCTTGATTGGTGGAAGAAGTTGTTCTTCCTAAAATCTGTGTTTCTTCAGGCTGCCACATAATTATCTTTCAAGCTGCTGTTGGTGTATTGTAGGTCTCTTCATCGATGCTCATTATTCTGTGTGCAGTCTGTCATCAGATTATAATAGAGTTGGTACTTGATTGAGCATTCCTCTCATGAAAATTAGTAACTTGCAGAACTTGATAATTTTGCGCATCAGAAGTTCATGTTGCATTTAACTTCTGTTATTATGTTGTGATTGCTTTCACCTGAATTTAAATCCCCTGGAACTTATCTATACTTTGGGTTTGAAATGCAGGATCTGCAGAGAACAAGTTCTGCGACTATTACTGTGAATAATCTTTTGCAAATGTGAAAGTTTCATTTAAAATTTCCCGATGTTCAAGTTATCATGGAAAGGAGGACCGAGCAATTAGAGTTTGGGTCAGAAATGAATTCAGTTGAGATTGCCAGGCTCTCAGTTTTGTCACAGAATATGTTTGTTGTCTTAAATGTACACAAGTTCTATCCCTGTACATAGATGCAACTCATCAGCCAAATTCAGAATCTAGAAAGAAAAAGGTGTTAAAACCTTCTTCTTTACCGGGAATAAATTCATTTTACCTCATTTTCCAAAGCTAGGAAAGCTGATCTTTGTTGTATTTATATTTGCTTCGCTGAGCTTTGTTCTGCTAAGTCTACTGTTCTCGTTGCTTTATGTATGTTCCTGTGAATATTGAAATCTAATCTTGGCTAATTTATACCTGAACAGAGGCCAGTAGGGTCTTTTCTGTAATTGGAGAATATCAAGGTCATTAATTTTACTGAAAAACTCGGCATGGCATCTGCTCTCATTTTGATTTAAACGCCATGACTGACCTATCCATTTGGCACTGGAAATGGAAAAATAAGGATTTGGACAAAATAAGCTCTGTTAAATCTGCAGCGGGCTTTTCTTACAGGTTTCCATGAATTTTCTGGAGTGATTTCTCTTTCCAGACTATACCATTAAATGTAAACCTAACATGAGTCAAAGCAAGAAACAGTGGCCTAATGTAATGAACCGAGGATACAGTGATCAAAGCTTGTGAAAAGAGCTGTTTGAGATGGTGCTGCTACCTCGGAGTATGTAGTACGTAGCGGTGGTAGGGAGTAGTTTCAACTACTACTATATTAAGTTTGTTAGCGTGGAAACTCAAAGTCAAAAGGTGAGAAGGGAAGGTGAAAAAGAGGCAACAAACATGGAACCGTCCGGCCCGAAATCTCCAAACCGATGAAGCCAGGCATTTCCAATAAAACACTTACCGATGGAAAACATATTCTTACTACTGCTAAGAGTCCATGTTTTTGTTTTGACCATGAGCACGTTTCAATCGGTTTTTTCCCGAAATCCTCTCGTTAGTCTAATGCTTCCAAAGACACGTTGAATGTTTTGGGCTTAAGTCAAGGTCGTTTCTAGGGAGCATGTTTGTGTGCTTTCTCCTCCTCAGGATACAGTCGTCTCGCTTCTCGTTCCCCGGTCGTCTCAGCTCAAAAGAGCATTCGCGAGACACGAAAATGGGGCCGGCCGGATCGAGGCAATTTGAAGGCTACCCACAAATTTGAAGAAAATAACTTCATGGTGATTCTTTAATTAAATAATTCCCTTTTTTATTTTTCTAACAGTGCAAAGAGGAAAAAGTAACTGCCTCTGTCGTCAGTTGAATTACCTTTATTATTTATCATTAATTATAAGTCATTATGTATTTAAGGATAGGATCAAGTGATTCAGCGGTATAATTTACATATTATGGATTATATATTTGATTTGATATTTCTTCATACTTTAGCTTTGGTATATTATAGATCCTATCAGAATAGTCGAGTGAGAGAGAATTGATCCAAACACCATTATATTCTAAAAAAAATACAATTTTTTTCTTTTTATAATCATTATGATTAGTTTTTAGATATTTTATTTAGTTTTTATTATCCATGTCTCTTTCTTTTTCCTAATAATTATTTTTAGTTTAATTAAAATTATAAGTAGAAGCATTTTAAGAAGGAAAAAAAAACTTACATATTATCTTAATAATGATGAAATGTTTGTCTTTGGTTTATAAATAGTTACCGAAGAAGTCCTTTTTTATTTGACGTGATATATAATTTTATATATATGGACGCACCATAGGAAATATCTCAGGGAAAGATCCCGTTCTGCGGAGTTGTGTTGTAGTTAACCGTAGGTGGGCATAAGTAGCGGGCAAAGCAAGCAGTTGACGAAAGACTGCAGCTTGGCCAATTGAAAAACAGCTTCGAAATACCAAAATCAGCCTCTGTTTTCCTTTCCGGATCCATATACCTTCCTCTTTTGATAATAATTATGTTAAATAAAAATAAATTATTCGTTAATTTGAAATATATACTCCCTTTGTTATGTTTTATTTTTCATTTTTGATCATTGAAAATTAAACATTTTATTTCCTAATTTAATTAAACCTTTATTATGAAAAATAATATTATAATATAAAAATTAATTGAATCAAACTTTTTTTTAAAGATACGTGCAAGTCAAACTTTGGACAAAGGGAGTAATACTTTTTGTGCATATAGATAAATGTACTTCTTTACTAATATTAAGATATTTTTTGATTTATTTAGATTTCTAATTTTTTTATTTATATATTTGTTAAATACCTTCAAACATTATTGTCCTTTCTAACATCTTCAAGGGAGTAATTTTTTTTCAACCGATATATGTCCTTGTCCAAAAAAAAAATAATAATAATAAAATAAAATAAAGAAAGAAGACAAACCCCAGACACTATTATATGGGCCAGATGTTTTTGAGTTATCACATCAACAGATTTACAATGCCAGTATACCTTTCTGCCATCCGGCCTTGTCTAACTCAAAATGCTCCGCAGAATAAATAGTGCTAAATTCAAAGCTTTATCATTCATGATGAAGATGATGGGGTTCTTCACTTCCTTTCATCTCTGCCTTTTTCCTTTTTTCTTCTATTTAAAACAATATGGTAACTCACTATTCTTTTTGCAACAATGTTGGATAAAATTTCGCGATAATTATTATTGTAACTTCTGACTTCAAATTATGACACAAACGAAAGGATAGAATTTTGGAGAATCCCATGCATGGCTCCATATGAAATGTTCTTTCCCTGTCATGCAAGTACAGTGTTCTCCTAACTTGTAGTGGTAGAATTTTTTTCATATGTTCGATTTAGAGAGAGAGAAAGAACTCTCCTGCCAAGTCAAGGGTGGTAACAGAAATGCATGCTCTCCTCTCTCTCTCAACTCTACAGGAAAGTTACTATATAACACTGTACTAAATCCCCGTGTAGGAACCGGGAACATGTACCCTCGTTTTCTCGTTTGTTAATTTTTCTCTGGATCCCTATTCGTGGATCATAATTTAATAAATATTTTATTTACTTCTTTTTAATATTATCCATTTTCTTAATGAAATATATATTTTTTCATAAAAACATTTTAAAGAAAAATAAAAGTATTATTTTACAATTTAATCTTTAAACTTTATTCTTTTGGAAGCTTTGATCCTTAAATTTTTTTTTCTTCATCATCTTTAACTCTGATTTCAAAATTCATTGATTTTTTTTAAGAATCAAGTTAAAAGGATCAAAATATCAAACCATAAATTATTTATCGATGATAAAGGTCAAAAAAAAAAACCCTTTAAGGATCAAATATTTCAAAAAGATAAAGTTTGAGGATTGAATTGTTCAATAATTTAAAAATAAATAAAAAAACTTGAAATAAATAAATAAATATATATTTATATGTTTTTTTCCAATCCAAAAGGATTACAAATGCCTTTTATTAAAGTTGAAGTGGGAGAATGAATTACCGAGTCCCCACCCCCAACAGTAGTACCGGGCCTTGGGCACGATGGAGAGGAGGCAAACTTCAAAAAAGCGGAGCGGCATTTTTGCTGCTTTATGTGTCTAATCAACACGTATGCCAGAATTGATGTATATATATAGGAATGATAGTGTGTGCTTGATCGTGCATACTAATGAGTACAGTAGTTAGTCAATTAACGGTAAACTAAATCCTAAGAGGATAAATTAAACCCTAAAAGAATAAACTAAATCCTAAAAGGATAAAACTAAATCCTAAAAGGATAAACTAAACCCTAGGGGCACTTGATTAAATTTTAATAAATTGTTTAAAAAAAAATAATGGAAACCATTAAATTTGACTATTAGTTGACTAACTACTGCACTCATTAGCGTGCACAGTCAAGCACATATTAACATTTCTATATATATATATATATATATGTGTGTTCGCTTGGACGCCTTTTTAATGTTTCCATTTTGGGCAGGAGAAGACCTCCATTTAATGCCTCTCCTCCTCCTCCCTTCAATAAAAGAGATTCTTCATATTCCTCTGACGTACAATTCCCATGTTGTATATGTTCAGCCCTTGATTTGGCCTGACTCTTGAAAATTGCAATATCAAATCATGACCAGAAGAATTAGTACTTCATCGTCGTGTTTCATTTTCATCATCTTTTTCTTCTGTTTCCTTTCTGTGCATGCACGTAATTCCCCAACTATCAGGCTCGGGAACATTAATAATAATAATGATATTGCGGGTTCTCCCCACCGGCCGGAGTTTCTTCCTTGTATTAAGGTTTTTGTTGCTACTAATAATTATAATTATTCCTTTCTGATTGCATTAGTATTATTATTGAATCGTGAATCAAGATCAAATCCATGATTTATGCAGGTAGGGAAGAAGGCGATGAGGAGAACGTCGTCGTTGACCGTGGATTCTGTTCCGTCGGCAGGATCGGATTTAAGTGAAAATGATGCCCGGTTGGGGTGCAGGAAGTCAAAGAAGAAGATGAAGGGCCTAATGGAGGAAATAAAATACCTTCCTACATTTAGGTTTATATCATTGGAGCAATCGAAGAATTCAAACTGGGAATATGTCCCGTGGAATAAGCAGCACGACCTCGTACACAAACAGACCGGATTTTATTCAGATTACGCTCGACCGCGGATACGCCCTCCTTCTCACAACTGACCGATGATGAGAATTAATCTCAATTTCTTTCTTCCTCCAAATCCTGGCCGACGGATGCTTGCTAGCTAGTTACTTAGTAGTCTGAAGAAGTTACAATTAAGATGAAATAAATTTAGCTTCAGAAGAAGCTCTGGCCTGTACGTGTCAGTGTAATTAGTATTTGGTTAATTATTTATTGTAAGACTAAGGCATTTTCTCCAACCCTAATTTCTTCTTTGAGCATAAAATATGGTGTCGTCGCCACTGTATAATATTGAAGCTATAGTCCGTGTTTTCTTGATTTACCTCAGTTCCTTTTTGCATATTTTTCTGGAATGCGATGTGATCAGATAATTATGCTTCGGCCTGCCGGTTTGTGCTTGAAAATTTTTGATATATCGATCAAGTTCAATTAGAAGTGGTTGAAACTTATTTTTCTTTTTTGAGGAATAAAGTAATTATTATGGATATAATAATTAATATAAATTAAAGAATTAAAGAGTATATATACCCGTCTTCCCCATGTCAGCATTTCCTTCTTGCTCAAAATGGAGGGATTATGGGATCATATCAATTGTACCGTTGACATTGCGGTTACTCTTTTCTTCCCTTTCCTGATTCATCCACCTTTCTTCTTTACAAAATAAAATAATTGAACCTAAATATGTGATTTAGTGGTTAAGATGTGAGGCGAGCATAACGCATAATGCAGGTTATGGATTCAATTTCATGCTCCTCGCTTGGTGAGTCAATTTACATTGTGTCTAGATCCTAGCGGCACGAATCTAACTACAAGCGGAGTAGTGAAAGTATGTGCAATAGTATATTTAACTTCTATGAAAGTTATCGGTCCATTCACACAATACATGGGTTTGATTGTAAGACAAATCACAATATTTCATCCGTTCACGTAATGTTTTTTATTTAAATTAATCTAATCACAATATTATCTTTTTTAGACGATTTTATTATGAGTAAAGATTAAAAAGAAAAATTAACCATTAAGGATAAAATGTGAAATTTACTTATACCTTTTATTCTGAAATATGTAACCAATAAACATTCTAAAACAAAAACCTCTCTTTCAATTGACAAAAACATTTTGAAACGGTAGGAGTGCCCGTCAGTGTGTACCGGAAACTTTAAGTTCTCACTTGCAAGTAATTAACAACTCCATTGGAACTTGTTTCCTTGTTAAAATAAGGATTTTTTGCCTATTTGGTTCCACTAGTTTAGGAAAAATTATAAAATGATCCTAAAAGTTTTTTGAATCATAACAATCCCACATGATTTAAGATCTACCATAATGGTCCGCACAACCTTTATCTAGCCATTTCCAGAGCGAAGCAATTCAAATGCCCATCACATGCGAGCAAATATGTCACTTTAAAAATTCTTTTAACTTATTTGGTCTCACATATTAGAGCAAAAGGTTATAATGATTCCATATGTTTTTTTGCAGTCATTATAGTTAGTTATAAATTTACGAACTGTTGTAATGGTCCAAACAATTCTTCTCCAGATATTCTCAAAGTAGGTCACTTGTTGAGCACGTGACTAACTAATAAGGGTAAATATATCATTTAAAAAACATTCACAATCATAAAAAATTCAACTCTAATTCAACCTAATAGCGATGGTTGCTATTGCCTTGACTACCATCGTTGCAGTGGTAAATTGGTAATGGCACTGTGTTACAAATTAACTATCAAGTCATTCTAAGAAGAGAATTAACATTCTTCACTGGTTTTTTTATAAGTGACTTGAAATCCCAATTCATGTTTTTCATTCAAATTTATCTTGAATAATCCTTCAAGGGTAAACCTAAATTATTTCTTCAATTTCTCTTTGGCAATAGTGAGTTGAAGGAAAATAATACAAGTCTGATTTAATCAATTTGTGGAAAGTTGAGATGAGTTTAGAAATTCCATGAACTCAACAACAACCACAAAATGATATCCAATGACTTAATGCCATCTTTGTTGTTTATATAATTATCATTATTTTGATGATAATCTCATTTAAGAGCAATATATTTAGATTACGATTTTTTTTTCTTTGCAATTAAGATATACAACCTCATTAATCCTTCATAGGCAAGCCCTGGTTATTTGTTCAATCTCTCTTTAGCATTTAGTTTGCAAGAGGTCAACAACCTGACTTTTTTTCCAAAGAGTTGATTACCAGGGAAAATGACAAGAGAAATTAGAAAACTGTTTAGTGTTGCTTCAATCTGTTTGATAATTTTTGAATGGGAAAAAGTGACTGAAGTCTATCGAGGAGGGAAAAGGGAAAGCATTTCTAGTTCACCCAACTAAATGATTTGAAAGATAAGAAAGGTGTTTGAAGATAAAGATCATTTAGTGACATATAGGCTTGAGTAAGTGCTACGACGAAAGATGAGGAAACTTGTTTGAATGGACTATTATGATAGTTCGTAAATTTATAAGGGATTATAATGATTGAAAAAATATATATATTTGATCGTTATATACTTTTGCTCAAATATGTGAGATTAAATAGAAGAAAAATTTTTTTTAAAATGACTTATTTATCCTCACATGTTGAATATGTGACTTGCTCCTCAATGAAAATGACTGGAGAAAAATCGTGTAAACTATTATAATAGATCATAAAATTATATAGAATCATTATTAAAAAAAAAAGCTTATGAAACTATTTTATAATTTATTCTAAACTAATAAAACTGTATTGATGAAAAGTCCTTGAAATAAACAATCCAAAACCAGAGTCAAAAGACAGTAAGAGAAAAGCAAGCTGCTGACCTGGTTCTTCTTTCCTGGTTAGTCTCTATTTCCCATGTACATCCCAGTACGGCCAGACTGTGCTTCGCGAAAGTAAGGAACAGTTCATACGTTATGCGATGACAACTGCGGACCCAAAGACAGCCCAGTAATGAAGTACTAGCCCAACACACTGGTCCGTAACCAAATTTTATGTTAAAATGTTTAAAAAGAAAGAAAGAAAAAATTGGCCCCAATTCCCTCCCATTTTCCCCACTCTCTTTTCTTTTTTTGTTCCCGCGTATTCTAAATTTCATTTAATTTTGATTCTTTAATATAGAGGATCTCTCTGTAGTCAAAAGGGTTCCGACGGTTGTCTGCCGCCTTCCACCATTGAGGTTTGAGGAGAATTGATTCAGTTCATTCTCAAGGTTCGCATATATAGATATTAATTTTCATTCTCAGAACTCTTTTAATTTTGAATATATTTTTATTTCGTTTCTTCATTGAAATTCAAATTTGTATGTACTTCTATGTCTAATATTTGTGTTGTTTTATTTGAAAACAAAAAGAGAACAGAAATACAGAAGAAAATTTCTGAGTTTATTCCCGTGTGGAATTACTGGAGTCCTTGTACATGTTTAAATTACTTCCTCCCCGTTTATCTGGCGGTTTATTTCTTCACTTCCCTTACCGTACCATTTCTTAATTTTTATTCCATTTATCTATTAGGTAAAAATTTATGTTGGAATTGGAATATTTTGAGGTAATAAATCTGGTCCCCAACTTCCCTGCTTTGGCTGATCCTATTTTGTCTTAATTTTTTTGTTCTGTCATACGGTGAAATGATGGAGGACCCTGTTTGATTATCTGAATTCTAGGATTTGGTTCCATGTGAAGACGAAAGTATATTTTGATGATTCACAATCCTCTCCTGCTGTTTTGAAGCATGAGAGATTGGTTCCCTTCCTCTTTCAGATTCCTTTTGTCCACGATGATCATATTTTGATTTGACTTAGATAATAGAAGACTATCAATGAGTTATATAACTTTATTCTAGTCTAAGATTAATAATGGGATATGTATATTTGTTAAAGTATGAGATTTAGACATGGAACTTTAGGTAGGACCATTTGGTTAAAACTTCTGTATACAAAATAAAGAGATGTACTACTAATCTGTGCCATGCCAACCAGCCTCCTAAGCCCCGATCCTTAGAGACCCTCGTAGTACTATTATATATATATGTGTGTGTTAACATTATAATAATATTTTTTATTAATTAAATAATATAATAAAAAAATATATATAGAAGTGCAATCTTTTTTAAGTTTTACCACTATTTTACTGCATGTATCTTATTTTTAAGGAAAACTAAAGTTAAGAACTTCCTATCTCAAATGAAAGTGTAATCAGGTTTTTTTATTCAAAAAACCTTTATATTATTTTTATTTTTATTGATTTTTTTTATTTTATAAATTGATAAAGTAATTTTTTTTATAATATTTGATTTTTATTTTGTTGATTATTTTATTGCTCTTTTTGCTTAAATTAATTATTTTTTGGAAAATATGTCAAATAGGAAACACAAAAGTGATTATGAAAAATTTTTAAAAAAGAGAAGGGTAGAATAGCTCATTCAGTATCAACATGGCCCTCTCAATAAATTTGTTGGTATAAATAAAAGATATGTCTCCTTAGGAACAACTTAGTTGGTGAAATGATGAATGCATTGATCATATAGATTCGCAATCCGAAAAAGTCAAAAAATAAAAACAAATATTATAAGGCCCTTTTCTAATTTTTGCCTAGGATCCCAAAAAGATGGGCAGGGCCTGCTACTAATTTAAAAAATCTTTAGTTCTTTTATCTTTTATGACAAAGAAACATATAGTCACATATTGAGAAGTTTCTATTGAAGGCAAGTTTTAGTGATTTTTTTTCTTCCTTATAGGAAGAGCATATTGAAGGGAGTAAAAATAGGGGCAATATTATCATTCTATAGAAGTGCCAACCAATAATCAGAGAGTTTCTATAGGAAAATATTAGGTTTTGTCAGAAGTGTTAACAAAATTTTATTCCTCTTTTTTCTTTTTGAATTAGAGTTGGTCTAGTTAATTCTCAAATTTTATTTATTTATTTATTTCTTTGCATATTTGAAGACTCTCAGTAAATCTGCAAAGTGAATTTGTCTAGGTTGCAAATAAATTACAATTTATTTTAAGGTATATTTAATCTCTAATAAAGTTGATTACCTTAAGGTGATTGAGACCCCTATAATAGGTACTAAAACTTTTACCTTAAAGAGTTTTTTTAGTGAAACCTAATAGGTACTAAAACTTAAATATGTGTCCTGAATAAATCTACATTTTTCTGTTAATCTTTATTTTTATTTAAAAATAGAAATGATTTTCCTCAAATTAGGCACTGAAATTTAAATAAAAGTTTTTCAAACAAATCATTTCATAAACTCCACCAAATAAAATAGATCAAACTAATTAGAGTACACATCAATTCTTATATGATATATATATTTTTTATTTTTCTTTGTTGGAATTTTATTTTGATCATGTTCAATATTTACTATCTTTGTCCTTATGTTTGATTGAGGTATATCATATGGCTTACTTGCCTTGTGATTTTTGTTTGTAATCTAGCAAGTTAAAGCAAAGATTAAGGAATGGGTTCAAATGTCAAGATACAGTCCAGACTATATCGATGGTGTTAATTCTTTTCTAGATTTTGCTTATACTAAAGGAAGGCCTCGAGGAAAGCAAATTTTGTGCCCATGTACTAAATGTTGTAATGTTTTCTAGGAAACAAGGGATGCAGTATTTGATCATTTAATATTCTTTGGATTTCTAAAAGGATACGCTATTTGGGTAAATCATGGTCAGGAGATACCGGAACCCGATCAATATGGTGATATTGATGGGGTAATGAAAGATAAATTTAGGAAAGTAACACAAAAAGGTAGAACAATGACAACAACGGAGATGTTGCATGCTCAGATGACTTCTGTGAAAGAGCAGCTAATAAAAATGAAGGCGCGGCATAACCAAGTGGAACGACAAGTGCGAGAATTGGAGCTCCTTGTCAAGGCCCTTCTTACAGTACAACAATATCCAAACATAGATAGGGAGGCTTTAATAGCTTCAAAGACATCGCCACACACTCCAAGTGATTGTAATAGTGCAACATGTTCTTCTACATCAATGCATAATCCAAGAGAAGAGGTACAAGTGAAATTTTAAATGATTTCTTTCATTTAATTTATTAAATTAGTTTCCCAGGATGATTTGCTGAGTTCTTGTGGTATGTTCTTTTTATGATTGCTATGAATCGACTTGTTATTGTGAATGTCTTTGCATTATTTTTGTTTCTAAACCTATGGAACTGCTGGTACTTAGATATTTTTGAGACTATAAAGTTCATCTTATGGATTAAATGAACAACTTGGATGAGTATCTTTCATTTTATGAGTTATCTTTTTCACATGAAGACTTCAATTATAGGTGGGATATACTTGTTTGGAGGTAAAATATGCAGAAAATTCTTCTAACTAGAAATCTTCCTTCCTTGATTTGAAGTGAAGGTGGAATTTAGTTTGTTCATTGTTGCATAGGTATTTTGCTAAAATAAATTTTGGTTAAGTTGCATAAGTTATCTGATTCTTTGATTTGTTTATAAGTTATCTAATTCCTTAATTTATGTCATGGTATATAATAAAACTTCCCCTATCATTATTTATTCATGCTGGAAACTGATGCTCTTTCAAGAATCAAGAGACGGAAATGAGCTCTTTTAAGAGGATAACTTGGATAATATTCAATAGGAAATGAATACTTAGTGATAATATGCAATGGATGGAGTGGCGAACGTGCATGTATTAAGTCTTGAATTTGAATTCTATAATACCTTTTTAGATTAGTGGATTGTCAAAGTGGATGCAAATTTACCTGAACACTACGAAAAAAATGTAAAAAAAACGCTTATGTATTAATAATGTAATACTCCCACTATTTTTGAAAGGATGATTAGAAGGTTTTTTTTTTTTTTAAAGTAGTATTAATTTTTGTAAAATGATTGTTAATGGCTTATATTTAGTGACGGTGGAAGAAATTGTTTAATTGAACAAAAACTAAGGCAATTCCAAAAATTATGTACTATAAAATTTCCAATAAGAGTAGCCAAAGAAAACAAAGGCCCCTAAGTGTGCCAAAGATTATTTTGTAGTACACGGACATTAAAAACATATTTAAATTAAAACAAAACATATTTTTATAACATTAAAGATTATTTATCTCAGGAGTAGGTTCCTGATAATTTTTGGATCCTTCATGTCAAGGACCTTTGATTACATAACATGAAGACGCTGAAATTACAAACACACATGACATAATCAAAATTCAAAAGACAACAACGAAAACAAAGCGGACCAAACCTTGAGACTTATTATGGGACGTCGAATAGAGTTCCCATGCATGCATGCATAGAGAAACAAACTAGTGAAGGAGAAATCAAGCACGTTGCTGTTTCGATCTCAACAGATGAAACCCATTGGACGATTCCTTGCACAGTTGTTGAGAATCAAACTCAGAGCAATGTTAGCGTTCAGATTGATTCCCAGAATATTTGCTCTAATGGCAGCGCAAAGGCAAACTGCCGCTTCCAGATCAGCTAGACCAGCAATCAAGCGGCAGCATGGGAGAGTTGGTGGGGTCCCAATTTGAATAGGAGTAAGTAAATTTGCGCAGACCGCAAGTTGCAGAATATCTATGGGACATCTTGCAGATCCTCCTCCACCGTTTCCACCATCATTACCGCCATCGTTTCCACCTCCATTGCCACCACCATTACCTCCGCCATTTCCACCTCCATTGCCACCACCATTACCGCCGCCATTTCCACCTCCATTGCCGCCACCATTATTGCCACTGCCGCAGGTGTAACAAGAATTCCCTGAACTGACTAGAGTAAGGAAGAGCAGGTTCACCAAGAGCAAAATTTGGAAGTAGGAAGCCATTTCTCTCACACAGGAGTAAGCTAGCCCTTAATATTATATATATTAATGAAAAATACCCTTTTGAATTGGAGGAGGGGTTGAATTATATTGGTAGCATGCAGGAGGTATTTATACTCGTTTCAGAGGCTTCCTTGAAGCAATTCCCTACCAAAGAGGATAATCATAATATATCAGAGAGAAACGATGTTATTGTCTCAAAGAAAATCTAGCTAGCTAGACAATGCATGGGATGTGTGGTGTGGAAAATTGTGAAGTTTGGTAGAAAAATAATAAGCTCGTGGAGAGTAGTTGTAGTTGAATAGTTATAATCATGCATGTTCAAATTTACCAGCTGTGTAATAAGGTTCTGATTATTTAATGACCCACTTATGATTTTTCAATCGAGCAATTTTAAAAGAGATTTCACCCCTAAAGTTTTAAGTCAGTATATATATGTACTCAAGTTTTCGTGCTTTTAATGAAAATTATTTTCTCCAATAAAAAAATATAAGTCATTTCAAGGTGTTTTATTTGTCTCGTAATATAAGACGTTTTGCATTAATTATCAATGCATAGTCATAATATTTTTTTCTATTTTTACTATCCATTTATATTAGTATATTATAAGGAAGAGAAGTGTGGTTATTAAGGGAAGAGATAAGAGGTATTTTTTGACATAATATAGCTATATTTAATTCATCTTAATCCACATGAAATAATTGTAATGCCTTATATTATAAGATGGAGATGGTATAATTAAACTTTATTCACTAGGGTTTCAAATCTTTTAGTATATAATTATGTATCATTTCCTTTACACCGATAAAAAATTATCAAGTGTCTCTAAAAATATTAAATAACCTTAGGATTTAGTTCATTTTTTTAGGGTTTAATACGTAAAATATATTTAACAAATTAATTAAAGGTTACATATTTCATTGGAAGGTAGGTGTCAAATACTACCTTCCATGTGATAGGTGCGGGTGGCTTCTTCATTTTTTATTAGTGTAACGTGACAACAAATGCATATTAGAAGATTCAAAATCTATTCACTTGTGATCTTATGTATCAAATTAGTCAGATCAAATTGATCTAGATATCAATAAAAAAAAAATCAATTTAAAAACCAAATTAGCAATACTTATAAGATAAAGATTTTACTACAACGTTACTCACGGGAAGAAAATCCATTTTAGCTTTCCAAAAAATGCGCAAGGATAGTCCTCTTTAATTTCTTTGGCCCATGTGGGATTCGCGAGACTCAGAGAACTTTCTAAGATCCTATATGTTGACAAAGTTGCGAGGGTGCATGGCAATTAGAGTAGGCTTTGGAAATAATGTCAAAGTTTTAGTGGATCCGTATCACCGGATTAAGCGAGAGCAGAAGGGCAATATGAAGTCAGAAGTGCAGTGCTGCTGCTCTGGACATACGAGATTATATTGAAGAGTCCATCCCGTGAAGATTAGGTGACAAATTAAGATTAATTAATAGTTTTTTCTTAAACATCCCCCATTAGCTGTCTCTAATTTCTTCCAAGTCCACCTTGGTTGACTGAGATTTTTTTTTTCCCCTTTCTTATATCTTGAACACATTTATATACAACTAATTCTATAAAAATTTTAGAGAATAAACTTTAACTCGTGAGAGAGATTTTCATTTCATGACTTGTAGTGCCCATGACTTTTTTTCAATTTTTGGTCTTAAGATATTTTATCCTTTAAGGAAGTCTAGTTTTATTTTTATTTTTTACTTTAATATGTATGATAGGTAAGAATTCTTAATTTAAGTTATTAAATTACTTTTGTAATTTAAGCAATTAGTTTTGAGGCCATATATAAATATTGTAAATTAAATAAAATGAAGAGTATGAAACTGCAGCACCAATTCCAAGCCTGTGCTAGGCAACAGCCCAGCCGACCCTTCCCCGCCAGAAAGTAGATCAGCATCTGCAGAGGTTGGTGTAGGAAGCCCTAAATTTAAAGCTACTGGTGCAGCTGCCGTCCCCGCCTCATCCTCTTCATCATCATCATCATGATGAGATATGAAACTTATAATTTCTTGATCTCTACAGACGACGGCATTATTATTATTATGTTTATTATCCACTTCCATGGCGGTGCAAGACGAAACAATATGCTCTTCCGGTTTCGCCGCCGACCTTACTGGGCTCGAACCAAGGATAGAGGGGATGCATACTTCATGTTGAAAACTGGAGAAGAACTAGTGTTAGATATTAGATGAGTAGAAGTTGAAATGGTTGTTCGTGCAGAGAGATGAAGTAGTAGAAGAAGAAGGAAATTGGGAAAATTAACAATTGAACATATTACAATTTACAATTACTAAATGAGCTATTAATCCATATTCGAAATTAAATGTTTTACGATTGGAGAAGTTTTGGCAGCTGACATGGGGTGGGGAGTGCTCTATGGTCAGTGATGCATTTCTTACTTTGGAGACGGAGATCAAGGCCAACGGGCTAAAGCCCACTCAGAAGACTGAAACAACTTTTGTGTTCATTCAAGCCTACTAGGACTTTTTTCTGTAGGATAAATCCAGGCAAATCTTAGAGTCCATGGGCCCAGGTTCCTTCAATTCTTTTTACATTATGATAGGCCCATTTCTATTTTCTGTTTCCTTCTTTTTGGACTCAAATCAGAGGCCCAAATTATTTTTAATAGGCCCAAATATCATCTACCCTCTACATCTTCCCGAACGGGTAGGTTGCCCAAATAAATTTGAGGAAGCAACCATCGTCAACCGCCATTAATGCAAGATATAAACTGTCACGTCCCTAGGACGACTTAGAGGGTTAACTGCAAAACCTAATTGGCTCACAAAAGTAAAGAAAAATGACTATGAGATTCAGAACCTTGCAAAAGAAATTGCAAGAACTTGAAGGCGAACGGAGTTTCATATCCTCTATTACCAGCAGATTCTCCGTGCGATCCTTTGCTCTCTAATTCCATTCAACAGCTTTTTCTGTTCTTGAATAATCTTTTATCGACAGAGATTGCTAGCCGTCCTTCAAAACCTGCCCTATGACACCATATTGGGAAGAGAATCACTGGACTCGAGGTCGCTTTTGGTGAATGGGACGATCATAAAAACTCTTTCATCAATTATGACTTTGATTCTGCTTCCTTCTGTTCTTGTAACAACTCATCCCGAGACGATAATGAAGAGGCGATCTCTGATTTGGCTAACCCCGAGTCGGGTTGTATCGAAGATGAATTTCAACAGAGTAACCTGCTAGTACTGGTGAAAGTAAAAGTGCTAGAAAAGCAGAGCAATTGTACCGATTTAGGTTCTTGCAAACAAATTGAAGGTCAGCCATGTAATAACCCTCGTGCGAAGGTAACGGTAGTAGTGCACGAAGGCAAAGGAAAAATAGGGGATGAAGATCTGGGGTTTTTTGAATATGGAGTAATGCAACGGAATCACATCCCATTATTGCAGGTGCAAGAAAAAATGGAAGAGAAGGTATGGAATATTGGAGTTGCTGTGGAGAAGAAGGAAGTGAGAAATCCTTTGTCGGTACACTATAAGTACCGTGCGGCGTTGATGGTTGGAATGATTTTGGGGATGATTTTAATGGGTTCGGCAATGGTAGGGGATTGTGGTTCTTCCTCTGCAGCTGATCCATATGAAGGTTTTCTTTTTTATACTTGAGCCTTCCAAGTTCCTTTCTAATTCTTTTAATTGAAACTCTTTTTTATATTTAGGGCTTTTCACTTTCGATCAAACTATAGTATGCATAGCCTTACAAGCTTTTTTTTAGCCGTTTTGACTCGAACTGTCATTTTTTTTGCAAAAAACACTCATAGAAACAGGTGAAATGGCCTAGAGAGGATAATTTTTTAAAGGGCAAAATTATCTATCCAACCAACCTTTTTTTTTAAGCAAATTTTTTTTATTAAATTTAAATTTACAAACCCAAATAAAACTAAACCAAAATTCGTACATATCCCGAATTCTCTAAGAATCCGAATAAACCTATGGATTCGTCATTTTTTTTTAGCTCGTCGGCCACTTGAAGCAACTCATATTCACATCTATATCCATTGATTGGTCATTTTCTTGTTTGATCCATGACCAGAGAGGCACACTCCTGCCATGGCAAAAGACTATCTACTTACTCACCACTTTTGGCTCAGATGGAGACCCATTTGTAAAGTAAAGTTTCTTGTTAAATTACTCCATGGTTGGCTGCTACAGCACAACTTTCTGCCTAACCCACTCACTATCGAGAGTTGGACGAGAATCATAGTTAGTAGTAGAGATTTTTTTTTTTTTTTTGTTTTGTTTATTTCCTCTAATTAGATCTAAGGAACCATTTCCATAAATGAAGAACGTAAAATCGATGACAAAATGTCTTATGGATTGAATTAAATGCAGGTAGAAGGATTCTTGGGTGTGAGAATATGGGGTAAGCTGTTACATTTGGAAATCATTCATTTTTGAAATTTTTTTTTTCTTCTATCTTTACTTTTCCTCTATTGGAAGTCTCTTTGTTGGGTGTGTTTTTGTGATGGTGGAGAACTGGAGCTAGTGAATTTTTTTTCTTCTTGGAATGACCCATGCTATTGTGATGGTTGGGTTGCTAAGGAGAGTAGGAAGTGAAATTGAAATGAAGAAGTAAGGACCCGTCAATTATGGTGTTTTTTTTTTTGTTTTTATTGGCCTAAGGATTGGCTTGGATTCGTGGGAATTTTAAGGTTAAAAAAGATGCAGTGCATTTTTATTTGATTAACAAGCCAATGACTTTTTTTTTTTGCTTAAATTATGATTAAAACTTAAGTTTTTTTGTGCTTGAACTAAATTTTAAACTTGGGTCCAGTAATGTGCTTTAGGATGCATATATAAATCTTGAAAAGTTGGAATTTCCATGTATGCTTTGTTTAAACCTAAATCTTTAAAGAATGTTGTTTATAACTTGCCATTGGTACCATGCTATGTGTGTTATTCTAGTTTTCCATTTTTCTTATCAGCAATACTAGGCATAACATATATTATTGGTAACTGAAAACCAAAATCCACTAGTTTTGGACTAGTGTCCTCAATTTATACAGAAATTGGCTTCCTTTTGTTTCACTAAGTAGATTACAACTTTGTGCATAACTTTGCCCGTTCAATCCTATCTGTTTTGTTATTTTAATTGCTTTCTTCCGTCTTGAGGAAACTGATTAGCTTTTATCTTTTCAAATTCATATCTTGTTTGAAATACAGCACATTTGAGTTTCTTATTACATGGTAGAACCTGCAGCCATGTCATTTTAATTCCTTTTTGGGATACTTCCGTGATTTGATACTAGTTATTGCTGCTTAAATTAAGGCAACAACTTTCGCAGACCTGGCTTCTATATTCCTGAAATGTGTATCATTTTCTTGACCTTGGTGATTTATTGTGTCACTGCTTTCGATAATAAATATCATTGCTATCTATTTGATCCATTTCCCTCTTCATAATATTAACCACCCTTTCTTATGTTTTGATTTTATTCAAAGCAATCCATTTACAAGTTATTCAAGCACAAGATGCACAAAATCGAGTTACAACATATGCTTTGTATATCTTGTTTCCAGATCTCCCTATTCACATGTCAATCATTTCCCTCCTTTATGTTATGATGCCTTACAAGGGATTCATCAGCAAATATGGAAGTAAGCCAAGAAGGGCTGGATTTGTGGACTAATTACTGAATGCCACTGAGTCTGAAACGAGTGGTGAGACCATACCTGTGGAAAGGCCTATTTCCATAAACTTTGAGGTTTTGCATCCCCAAAAGAAGGTTTGCTGCACTCATCACAAAAGAACATTCTAGTTTTATTGGCTATGAAGAACTTGTACACAAGAATAAATGAAAACTTTCTGAATATTATTTTGGAACATTATGTATTCACATGTAAAAATTCTAAGCTTCTTTATATCATTGTTGTAAAGTTAGGTTAGCTTTGCTAAACATTTGTATATGTACATCCATGTTGATCCAGGGGCTAATTGATCTAGTTCATCTTTTGTAACTACTTTGAAAGAGTTAAATGTGTAATACCATCTGGCTTCATTACCTTTCTATCTCAGTTGACTTTTACTCTATTGTTACTCTTATAACTTTACTCCTTTTAGTACTGACGTTCCAGGACTTTGGTCAGAATATGCAGAAACATTATTATAAACCATTAACCATAACAAACATAATAGATAAACCAGTTCTAGTGTCCCAGAACATTGTTGAGCAAATGTCAAACCATACATAAAACATAATAGATTTTAGACCATCCAAGTTTAGTTATAGTTGTGAAATTAGAAACCATAAATAATACATAAAGTTTAGGAATAATGTGATATCAAAAACAAAAACTAAGGAAGAAAGAATACACCATCCAATTCATGGATCCAAAACAATCACCATCCAATTTCACAAATGGTTAAAAACAAAACATATTTTCCTTGGAACACATATCTGGGGAAGTATAGCTTAATCACCAAATATAAATTCCATCATAGGCCAAAAGCTCTATGAAATCCACAAGTTCATGACTACAAGTTTCCTCCAAAACCCACATATTGTCACTTCCAACATACAAAATATACTAATAATGAAGACCTTGTACATCAAATCACTCTAAAAGGGACTTCTTGAATTTCCTTTTAGCCTCTTCACTTGGACGATGATTCTGATTATGACTTTGCTCATTACAAACACCACATTTATATTTCCTTTGACTAGTGTTGATTACCTACAATTGGAATGAAATTAGATTTGTCAAGATTAATACAATATGCACCCAATAAAATACTTATTAGAAAAAATCAACTTTGATATTAACCTGAGAGCATTGAGTTTCCACATCTACTCCATTTTTTGTTTCTTGTTCAGTTTGGATGTTAATAAGCTGAACATCATTCAAACCTAATTTACTCATTGCTTGTACCACTTTGAGAGTCTCTCTAAACCTCTACACCTTTGCAAGTCCTTTTGTTGTGCCCAACCGATTTGCATTTGCCACACTTGTTAATGTTGCTTGTTTCTCTCCTAGCACCTTCAGCAATAACTTGGGAATCAATTTCAACTCTAACTTGATCATTTACATCCTTAGGTACTTGCTTTGTTGCATCCTCAATAGTTTTCCCATTTTTAACAGCTTGCAAACATTTTCTCTTGTTATGGCCGGTTTTTTCACAAACGATACACTTATGATTCTCTAGTCCTGTCCTAGATAACGTGCATTTGCTAGAAGTATCAACTTTAGTCTCACCTGCCTCTCTTATTCTATTTTTCTTAGGCCTTCTTGAAAGTTTCAATTTTGATGAAGCTTGTAGACTAAACTTTCCAGTTGGCTGCCAATTGTTGGGACCATTTATAGGACAAACTATATTCTCATAGGCCCTCATATCAAAATCCTTTGAGTGGATCCTCACCAATAAGGCTAAGTGCAGAAATTGCATGTACGCAAGGAATCCCACTAAGCTCCCATCTCCTACAACTATAAGTTCTAATTACCAAGTCAACGACATATTGTTCAAAACTTGAGAAAGATGTCACTTGGCATATAATATCTCTAGCAAAACATGTTGCATAGCTTCTTGATTCCTTCTTCAACTTTTCAACTTTATAAACTATTCTTAGACATATCTTCCCTTGATATTTATACATAAAATCTCTTTTTGCTTTGGGTAGAAGACGCTCACACCCTCAAGAAGACGTATGATAGGTTTCTCCCTAGCTTGCAGAAGCTGTCAGTTGACGTTCTCACAATGGTTATTCAACAAGATATCACATTTGATATTGGACCTGAAAAAACATCTACTCCAATATTGTGGTGAGTCGGTCTGATTAAGCCATTTTCATGCATCTTCATCTAACTCTTTGATTGACTCCATTTCAGCTCTAAAACTATTCTCATAGGATGATTTTGCACAACTCCATAACTTTAATCTTAGTGCCTCACTAGGATATGACTTTCTGAAGTTTGCATACAAGTGCTTGACATAAAACCTACGTTCAATCTCTGGCATTAACTCTGCCACAGCTAGAATCAATCCCTAAAAAATGTACATAAATATGTTAGTCAAGTCAAATCTAAACATTTAAATTTTGGCTAAAAAAACAATTTATATTCATTAACTACATACTTTTTGTCTGTCAGATATTATGCACCAGTTTTTATTGTCATATATCCCTAGGTCTTGCTTCATTAAATTAAGAAACCGCTACCAAGAATCTTTATTATCACCCTCAACAACAACATAGACAACAGGGTAAACACCATTATTTGCATCAAGCCCCACAACAAATAATAAAACACCAAGATGAGGTCCTTTCAAGAAGCATCTATCCACTCCAATAAGTTTCCTACAACCATTCTTGAACCCCTGCTTCAGTCCATTGAAGTATGCATAGAATCTTCTAAATACAGGTTTTCCCGTATCTTCATCTTCATTTATTTGCACTACAATAGTTGAATCAGGGTTGATTCTTCTCAACTCCTCAACATAGTCCTCAATTTAAGTATATTACTCTTTATATTTACCCATTATTAACTCCTTTGCTGTTGCCTTTGCCTTGTAAAGGATATTCTTAGACACATGTGCGTTTAGCTCAATGTGTACTTTTTCTTTAAGCTAACCCACATCAAAGTTTTTGATAGACTTGAATTCTTCTATGTAGTTACTTGCAATAAACTTGTAGGTTGCAAGTCTATGGTAAAAAGTTCTGCCACACTTGTGCTTCGGCCTAATTGTCCTTACTTGGAAAATACCCCTATCTCAGATGTAATAAGCATATATTGTCCAATCACAATTTTCAGATTTGCAAATTGCTCTGACCCTTTGGTTATCATTCTTGATAAACTTCATTAATCATCCCCAAAGAATCCATGGTGAATCACTGCTTGTTTGAAATCAACCTTGGTGCTAAACTCCTAGCTACATTTGAATGAAATGTCACTCAACCCCTTCTTGGGTCTTTACTTTTCAAACTTAACTGTCTTGGCCACATTTACCTTTTCATCATCACATGATTCATCTGACTTTGCTTCAAAATCCTCATCCAAGTCTTTATCATCTGTATTATCCTCCTGAATATAAATGGTAATCTCTTTATCCCATTGTTCAATGTCATGTGATGGTGTTATCAAATAAGGCCTTTCGTTTTGCTCTCCTATCATATTTTCTACTTGTTGCATAACTTTTAGAGAACTGTGCACAAGTCTGTTCAATAGATGTTTGGATTGTTCATATTTTGTTTAGATTGGTTACCTTTTTGTAACTGACTCGTTATGTCATTGTTTGGTCCCCAACACAAATAATTTTTCTTCACTTGGGCCTTATCTGTCTCTAATTCATCAACAATTTCATTAATATCTTCTAGTGAGTAGCCTACTATCAGCAAACATTTTCTTATTGTTCAAAGACTGACACAAAGTTTTCCACCCAAACTCAGGTTTCCGACCTCATACAATTCCTCCAAACCTTCTTCGTCAACACTTAAGGAAAGTCACAGTCATAAAATTCTTTATGTATATCATCATCTAGAAGCTCAGGTTGAACCTCATTTTCCTCACTTGTTCTCTTACGTTTTCCTTTTGTTTTGCCTAAAGTGGACTCTCCCTCATCTTGGATTTCCCTTTTCCTCATTTTGTTTTTTTCCTTCAATATCCATCAAACCATCTTGAGATTTCCATATAAACCTAACGTACTGCTCCTCAACTTTCTCTCTTAACTTAGTAGCAATTGATTTTGAAGCACTTCTAGTTGATTGTGACGCACTTCCAGTTGACTTGGAATACCTTGCATTTGTCTTTGCACTAATTGGAACCCCTTCAGTCAGTTTTGCTTGCTCAGATGGTGCCCCTTCCTAATGAACCCAAATTGAACCAAGACTCTCATTACCCCTGTCTGCATTGAATAAAGAACCAACGTTGGCTATTGCAAATGAAATTTTGTTACCTATACTAAAACTAGTAAAAATTATTTACATGAAATTTGGTTACCGTTACTAAAACTAGTAAAAATTATTTACACTTTATTTTTTGGAAAAAAAAAAATACTATTACAAAAGATGATAGAAACATGAGTAAAAAAATGGTTGTTGGGGTTGGAATTTTTTGGGACCATAAAGAGAACATGCAAACTTGTATAATCAAATCGAACAATAAAGGGAAAAAAAGGTTCTCAAACCAAAAAGAAAGTATGTATAAAATCAGAGAATAAAAACACACCACAAAGATTATTTTTATTCATCTTCTTTGTGTCCGTACCAAGATAATACCCCTTCAAATATGAGAGTGAACCTGAGATGTGAGTCACACAACTAAGATTTGCTTCAATTTGTTGTTCCTACTTCCCACGGATGAGCTAAATTTTTGTTTTCCAATTTGTTGCTTTCCATAGCCTTTTAACATAACGGGAATATGTTTCTCCGGCCATGGATCAAACCAGAAAATGTTGAATCAATTGATATAGATGTGAATATGAGTTACTTCGATTGATCGACGAGCTAAAAAAAATGACGAATCCATACTTTTATTTGGATTCTAAGAGAATTTGGGACATGAATGAATTCAGGTTTAGTTTTATTTGGGTTTGTTAATTCAAATATAATATTTTTTTTCTTTAAAAAAAAGGGATTCATTGGATGGATAATTTTACCATTTAAAAAATTATCCTTTATAGGTCACTAGATCGGTTCCGATGAGTTTTTTGACAGCCAATGATATTTGGGGTTAAAACGGTTGCCCATAATATATTGATAAACCATAACGGTTGGGGAAAAAAAAACTTATAGGACCATACTATAGTTAGGTCCAAACTGTGGGACTAAATGGGCTAAAAGTCCTTACATTTATATATTACTTTCTTTTGTATTAACACTCGTATATATGGTACTGAACATCTCCCCCCCTCCCCCCGCCCAGGGGGTTACTCATATATATTTTTATGATAATAATAAAAGTGAAGTTTTGTAACTTTCTACAGTTAAACTTAATTACTCTTCTAAATAACTACTATGGGTTCTTCGTAATATTATGTGTTTTGTCCCTTTTTAATATAAGAAAGTACGATCATGCATTTGTTTTTATTTTATTTTTCATATGATACTTAATTACTCTTCTAGATTTAATTTATTTTTCTTGAATTAAAATAGAAAATTTTATAAATGAAACTATTATGTGACAATCATGCATTTTGAAGGTAGTTACTACCAATCTCATTAATTATTCCTCAGCCCACGTTCTTGAACTAATAACTATAATTTGTATATAAGTTTAAGATTTGTTGATATAGTACTAATTTTGCAATTACTTTGAAATAATTATTTGTGGGGATATAATTGTTATTTAAATATTAATTATTTCCAAAATTTTGAATTTAATTCGTAATATAAGTGAAATTTTATTTGCATTTTTTCCCTTTTCATTGCCTCTAAGAGTATGTGCTATAAATTCTTTAATTAAACGTACTTTTTAAATATTTTTAATAAACATATATTATATACTTACCCCATTGTTATTTATAAGTCATTTTAATTTATTTTTCAAATTATCATTATTAGGTATTTTACAAATTTTTTATCATTTTATCTCTATTCTATAATAATTGATTAATTTGGTTAGAATTAAAAATAAAAATATTTTAAAATAAAAAATTATTATTTTAATTTTGACAAAAATAAAAATCAATAATTTATAAATAGAAAGTGGAAACAATACTACGTAGATTACTCAAAAAACGTGAGTCGCTGACTCATATAATGAGTACTATAATAAGAAGGGGGGAAAACCCGGCTAGAATTGGGATCAAGACAAATACTTTCATTTAAGCCACGTGAGAACAGTGAGATCATTATCCCTAACGCAAATCATTATCTTGTTTAAGGTTATAAACGAGTGAAGTTGAGTCCGAATTTGTTAGGCTTTGTCTCAATTCGTTTACGTTTCTTTAGATTTAAGTTGGGATTCGAACTTACTTGAGCTTTAAAATTTAAGATCAAATTCAATTCGTTAAATATTTGGAAGGTTCGAATTCATTTAAATATAATCAAAAAAGTTAAGTGTTTAAGCTCGACTCGAATGTAAGCTCGAATTTATTTAAGCTCGTTTCTATGTATTAATTTATTTTTTGTAAAATTTTAAAACTTAATATTATTTATTATATATAGTAGATGAATAAATAAAATATATTATATAAAAATAATAAAATATATTATATAAAATAATTAAAAATAAAAAATTATATACTTAATAAATAAGTTATATCAAATATAAAATTATAAATAAATTATTTTATATACGAATTTGCTAAGGTGCGCTCAACCGTTACCGTAACGGAATTCTTGCTCCCTTAGTTGGCTGCATGAGTACTGTAGCAAGAATTCCGTTACGATAACGGTTGAAGTGCGCCTTAACAAAACCGATTATATATATATATATTAAAAGCTCTTTTAGACTCCTAAACTTAAATAAACAGATATATATGAATTCAACTTGACTCCTTTAATAAGAGAGTCGAGCGTAAGCAAGATTAAGATGAGTCGAATTCAAACTTTTACAAATTCAAACTCAAACCGTTCGTAAATAATTTCATCTCATTTACACCCATATTCTTATTCTACATTTTTAATTGATTGTTAAATGGAAGTAAAATCAATGACTATTCATAAGAGATTTTATTAAGTACGGTCTTCGTTTTAAAATGGATAGAGTATCATTTTTAGACTTGTCAATTAGGATTCAGACTTATGAGAACTCATGAGTCTCTTATATATATAAATTGAATTGGATCAAAATTTAGACAATCTATTTAAAATTGGATTTTCATAGATGAAATCCATTTAAATGGGAATTGGGTCAGATTGGCCCACTAGGCCAAATGTTTTAAAAAAAAGAAAAATTGCAATTTGTAGTAAATGGGGTGATGTTCAATCGCTGTGAATTCATAGTTGGGATGGTGAAGGCTGTTGTTGAAGCAATGGGTGCAGATCGCATGGGTGTCAGAATTTCACAGCTCATGGGCAGACATAATCAACCAAATGACTTCCGAATATTTATAAGGGATTATAATGATTGAAAAAAAAAATATTTGGAATTGTTATATATTTTTATCCAAACATTTCAAACTAAATAGGATAAATTTTTTTTAAAATAACATATTTGATTTCATGTACTGGGCACATGACTAGCTCCCTAGTAAAAGTGATTGGAGAAAGATAGTATGAGTCATTATGGCAATTAGCAAAATAGGTAGAACCCTCATAAAAATTTAAAAAAACTTCTAAAACTATTTTATAATTTATTCTAAGTGACTGGAACACGAAAAGCTTTTAGAATAAATAACCTAAAACCAGAGTCAAAAGAGAGTTAAGAGAAAAGCAAGCAGAGGACCTCGTTCTTCTATCCTGGTTTGTCTCTATTTCGCATGTAAATCCCAGTACGGCCAAACTGTGCTTCGCGAAAGTAAGGAACTGTTCATACCTTATATGATGACAACTGCGGACCCAAAGTCAGCCCAGTAATGGAGTACTAGCCCAACCCACCAGTCCGTAACCAAATTTTATGTTAAAATGTTTAAAAAGAAATTAAGAAAAATTCGGCCCCCAATTAGTTTCCCTCCCATTTTCCCCACTCTCTTTTCCTTTTTGTTCCCGCGTATTCTAAATTTCATTTAATTTTCGCATCTTTTATATAGAGGATCTCTCGGTAGACAAAAGGGTTCCGACGGTTGTCTACCGCCTTCCACCATTGACTTTTGAGGAGAATTGATTCAGTTCATTCTCAAGGTTCGAATATATGGATCTTGATTTTCATTCTCTGAACTCTTTTAATTTTGAATATATTTTTGTGGCGTTTCTTCAATGAAATTCAAATCTGTATACTTTTATGTCCAATATTTGTGTTGTTTTATTTGGAAAAAAGAGAGAGAATAGAAATACAGAAGAAAATTTCTGAGTTTTGCCCTGTGTGGAATTACTGGAGTCCTTGTACGTATTTAAATTACTTCCTCTTCGTTTATCTGGCGGTTTATTTCTTCACTTCCCTTACCGTACCATTTCTTAATTTTTATTCCATTTATCTATTAGGTAAAAATTTATGTTGGAATTGAAATATTTTGACATGATAAATATTTTCCCCAACTTCGCTGCTTTGGCTGATCCTATTTTGTCTAAATTTTTTTGTTCTGCTATACGGTGAAGTGATGGAGGACCCTGTTTGATTATCTGAAGGCTAGGATTTGGTTCCATGTGAAGACGAAAGTACATTTTGATGATTCACAATCCTCTTCTGCTGTTTTGAAGCAAGAGAGATTGGTTCCCCCTCCTCTTTCAGATTCCTTTTGTCCACAATGATGATATTTTTATTTGACTTAGATATTAGAAGACTATCAATGAGTTACACAACCTTATTCCAGTCTAAGATTAATAATGGGATATGTATATTTGTTAAATTATGGGATTTAGACATGGAACTTTAGGTAGGACCATTTGGTTAAAACTTTTGTATGCAAAATGAGAGATGTATTACTAATAAGGTCATGCTAACCATTAGGCGAGTTAGGTGGTTTGTCTATGGCCCTGATCCCTAGAAGACCTTGTAGTACTATTATTCAACTAATAAAATTTTTTTTATTAATTAAATAATATAATAAATATATAAAAGAAGTGTAATTCTTTTTAAGTTTTGCCATTCTTTTACTGGATGAATCCTATTTTTAAGTACTTCCTATCTCAAATGAAAGTGTAATTAGGTTTTATTATTCAAAAAACCTTTTGTATTAATTTTAATGATTTTTTATTTTATTAATTGATATATTAATATTTAATAATATTTGAATTTTATTTTGTTGATTATTTTATAGCTATTTTTGTTTAAATTAATTATTTTTTGTTTTTTTTTGTGAAAAATTATGTAAAATAGGAAATACAAAAGTGGTTATGAAAACTTATTTTAAAAAGAGAAGAGTAAAAAAACTAATTCATTATCAATATGGGGATCATGATAAATTTATTAGTATAAATAAAAAAAAATCTCCTCTAGTATAGCTTAGTAGGTGGGGTGATGAGACTATACAGATTTACAATTCGAAAAGCTCATGAAATAAAAATAAATATTATAAGCTCCCCTTCTAATTCTTGACTAAGATCATAAAAAGATAGGCACGGCCCTGCTACTAATTTGAAAAATCTTTAGTTTTTTTTCTTATATGACAAAGAAACATATAGTCACATATTGAGGAGTTTCTATTGAAGGCAAGTTTTATTGATTTTTTTTTGCCTTATAGGAACAGCATATTGGAGAGAGTAAACATAGGAACAACATTATCATTCTATAGAAGTGTTGACCAATAATCAGAGAGTTTCTATTGGAAAAATATTAGGTTTTGTCAGAAGTGTTAACAAAATCTTATTCCTCTTTTTTCGTTTTGAGTTAGAGTTGGTCTAGTTAATTCTCAAATTTCATTTATTTATTTCTTTGCAAATTTGGAGACTCTTAGTAAATCTGCAAAGTGAATTTGTCTAGATTGCAAATAAGTTACAATTTATTTTAAGGTATATTTAATCTCTAATAAAGTTGATTACCTTAAGGTGATTGAGA